>VUJU01003895.1:3177-22468 GCA_009835225.1 Aphis craccivora | reverse complement strand
AATAACTAATTACCTTTGCCTTCCATGAGTAATTCTTGACCATGGGAGCCAACAAGAGTCTTCGACAAAAACGGAGCAAAGTCAACCATTATTTCTCGTAAAAGTGGGCAAACGGAACCCAGTGCTGCTTCCAACTTGTGTGTAAGAGAAGCCTCTCTGTTGGGCAAATGCGTCTGATGAGGCAAGTTGACATTTTTTAAGCCGTAGTCTTCAACGCTATGTCCAGGGTTTTGCATGTTCACGTTTTGTGTAATCGATGTCGGGACATTTACTACGGATATTTCACTGAGAGGTTTATCACCACGTATATCTGTAAATAAATACAGAAACAAAATTGTTAAACGTACAAGTGTTAGACGATATAAGTATTTATGTTAGTTGCTTAATATTATCGGTAATAACATTTGTAGTAAGTAGGCAACTTATAATATGTAAATATACGTAACAGTTAGTCCTTTTAGAAACTACTCATTATTTATAATAGTACAATAATTAAAAGTGTTTGTTTGATTATTATTTATAATGTACCGTTTTGTATACTTAATTTCTTGTTAAAAATACAATTATTTATTATATTTTGGTAGGTAATAAATTTTTGTTGAAACAATTAAGTTCAAAACAAAACAATTATATGTGAAACATGTAAAATTTATTTAGTGATGAAGTACCTACTTTTATTGGTAATTAAAAAAAAAAATGTATAACTGTATTATTATAAATTTATAAATAATAAGTAGTTTTTAAAAAGTAAAACTTGTAGTACTGTTGGTACATCTGAAATGTTACTGAAAAAATCGGCTATTAGAAGCAAATAAAAATCTGCACACCAATTACCGTATCACATAGATATTTTCCAAAAACACGACTTTTCCATTTTGCCTTATGTAGTGTTATATGTACAAAAATACTAAATAAATTTAAAAATATAAAAAATTCGAAAAATAGTTCAAAACCAAATAAATCACAAATTTAAAAATTGCACTGTATTATTTCACAAAATCATTTAAGCACGTAGTTTTCCATGCTAGATATATTTTAAACTTTGAAAATACCAATTTTTATTTTTTTGCTTATTAATCACAGTATACATGAATACGAACAAATATTTATAAGTAAATTGTACAGAACACTGAGTACAAATATACAATATTATGCATGCATTATTTTTGAAAATCTTAATTACATTATGATTAGTTCTGTCACTCTCATTAATATATAATGTATTTATAAGTCATTTAATATGTATATTGTACAATCTTGAATCATTAATAAGATATTATACTCTTTAATACAGTTTATAATTTATATTTTATAAATCAGCAATCAATAATATTCTATCTAACCTCTATGTGTTCTTCCATCATCTTCGTTGTTAGACTGAGAGTCCTCATTAAGATTTACATCGGTCCAAGCTTCTTCATTATGAGCAGATGCTATGGTGCTAGCTTTGACATCAGTATCATTGCTTTCAGCATCACTGCATGCTGCTGAGCTTGTAGATGCTAATTCTTCAGAGCATGTACTCTAAATGAGTGTTAAAAAAATGTATAATTATTAGGTACCTACTAAGAGTTTATACATTTTTTTTTTAATTTAAAATAGTATTATTCCAGAGACCTGGATTATCAGTTAAACAAAGTAAACATAAGCATATGTGCGCTAAACAAACTAAAATATAAACAACACGTTAATCAACAGTGTTAAGTACCTATAATAATATGTATAATACATAATTTGTCTATCATTGCTTTTGTGCAAATTAAAACCTAATTGTTGTGTTACAAAAAACAGTGTGTTATGGGTTGGCACTCTAAGCTAGTACCTTTTTTGGAGCCAATATAGTTTTGTTATTTAAGACTTTACGGCAATAGCGTAAATTATAATTGTTGAATGATGATACTGATGGTACTCTGAGCAGTTGCTACACAAATTAACATAAAACAACATAATAGAACACAATATTCCACATTCTTGATGACAATTAAGAAGCAATTGATACAATTTATAATTTATAAGTTTAAACCAGTAAGTAATAAGTAAACTAACATACAATTAAGTCCTTAAATAAATATGTGCTTTTTAAATATTTTAAACAATTATAACATTTAATTTCATGGAAAAAAAACATATTATTAACCACAAGTGTATTAGCATGGGAAATTAGCAAATTATAGTACAGAACAATAATTTTACTATAGTGAACAAAATCAATAACATTAAATATCATACATTTTATAAAAAAATGAATAACATTCATAAAACATGTAATATTTCAAATTCAATAACCCAAATATTGTATGTATTATGTTTTTCAAATAAAATTGATTAAACTATAAATGTAAAAACGTATACTCTTAGAATCAATACCATAAAAATGCCATGGTTAATGAGTGGCAATGGACAACTATATTATAATCACTAAATTTACCTTGTTGCACGGAATAGTTGGTACTTGTGGAGTATGATTTAAATTTTCCATTGATGTCATCATCATATTATAGTCTTCCTCATCTGCTGAAACAAATGTGTATGCTATTCATAATAATAATGTAAATTGTCATATATATTGTAATTTACATGCCATCTATTTCTAATGCCAGTTAAACAAACCAAACGAACTGAATTTTTTAATTAATTGGACATTTTGGAAATTAAACACGCATACTACCCTACTGTAAAAATGTAAATTGATTACATGCATGTCAAACACAACTATAGTAGTTAAATAAATATGTAAAATAAATATTTTATTGTGAATTGTATTGAATAATCAATAAATAATTCAATAAGTAATTAAAATCCTATATTATATTAAAAATAAAGCCAATGAATTGAGCATAGAAATTAATATGAAATTCAATTTAGAGAAATTCTAAACAATTTAACATTAATGTAAATATATTTGGTATGCTTTGAGATAATAAAAAGAGTAATTAGCATGTAGTATTTATTATTAAATAATAAATTCTAGCTATTATACATTCTTATTAACGTATTTGAACAATGTTTAGTATAAAATAAAATATTAACACATTATTATTTTTTCAGTACATTTTCAACAGTATAAAGTATGTAGAGATTAGGTATACAACAGATAAAATACATACAAAATTTATATATTATAAAGATTGAATCAGTCATATCAGATGCTGTACTTGATATTAATAATATCTACAATTCTATACACATTGGGAACATTTTATATAAATAATAATATTTTAGGCACCAATAAAAATTTAATTGCGGGGCAGTGAGCCAAATATTAATGAATGAAGATAAATACTAGCTACACTAAAAATAAATAAAAAATTGAGCGTGGAGCTTTCTATTTAATTTTTTTTTTTTTTCATTTACAAGCATAACACAGTGCTATCTAAGGCCAAATCAAAAATTGGACAAGGATATATATAAAAAAAACATTTGGTAGAACATAATCTGACCTTGTTGTCCTAACGAGGGCGCAGCGTAATGTGACATAATGTTGCGGTGGCCGAAGTTATGGGGCATTTGTGGATCTATCGAGTGAGACGGAGGTAGGAATTGAGGATATACATGATGGGACCATTGAGGAAACAACGGTCTTGTACCATGACAATCTGGGCACAATAAGAATTCAATTAAAATTCCAATTCAAATCAATGGGACACAACATTTAAGTGCCACTAAACTATTCTTAATGGTGTGTGAAAGGTTACAAAGTAAAATTAATATTATTAATAACTATTGAATAAATATATTACTTGGCGGACTTTCTGATCGAGTTGGGTTATTGCTTGATTGAGCGTTCCCGTGTACTTGTAATAATGCTGTTGGTGGTTCCAATATGTCTCTATATTTGGATACCATCAACACAGACACAAAATAAACAATAGCCAATGATAGAAATTGAGCTTGCTTGGTTTCCTCCTAATATTAAGAATAAAACAAATATGTACCATAAACTATGTCATTAAATACAATAAAAGCTTTTACCACATCTCTGTAGATAACTGCACGCAAACGATTAATGTCCATTTCTTGTAATAGTTTTTCTGGATCACGTATAGGATTTGTGGAGCCATCAATTAAACTCTAAAACAATGACATATTAAAATCTTAACAATTTGACTATAATAATAATTACTTTAGGTGATGATTGACCAGCTCGGATAAGCGACTGCAAATGTAACTGTTTAGGGTTACTCGGTTGCGAAGGTAAGACCAACAGACGACTACGTTCTTTGCATTCTAAACAGTTTCGCACAGCATTTGTGCAAACTAATCGTAAACACTGTCGTAGAATTCCACCACTTGACATGTTTTTCTCTGTTTCTAGTTCAGAAAAATTGAGAGAACTAGCAAATACTAAAACATCAGCCATGTTGACCAATCGTTGTAGTAGAGATGCGGCTACCTCGACTGTCATTCCTTGAGTAGGTTCCATAATATCTAACTCACTCTGAAATTTTAATATAATTAAAAAAATCTTATCTCAGACATAAAATTAAATATTTCCCTTACATTAGGCGATGTGGCGGATGCAAGCAATGGTAATAGTCCACCACAAGCTATGATCAAGTTATCCGACAATTGTGAGATCAAATGTACAGTATTGACTACAAAAATTGCATTTTCAGCTCCATTAACAAAATCCAAAACAGATTTGGTGGAATGGCTATAAATAATAAATACATTAAATGAATTCTTATTCAAACTTTTCAAATAAAATGATTTGTTACCCTCTCCAGACTTGAATGTTAGATTCAAGTGAATAGAGTACATCAGATAGTAATCTTTGATGAATGTAAGACCATTTGAATTCTGGAATTCTAAAAGGAGGTCTGGATGGACCTGGATTAAACATTGGTCTCGTATCTATATTAGGAGCAACTGGTTTTTTCTCAGTTTTTGTACTTTTTTTATCTTCAACTCCATTAACCAAAGTAGATTCTAAAATTAAAATAACGTAAAAATGTTGCTTATAATAGGCCACAAGTTTCAAGTTATTGTTAATGATGTTATAATTAAATTATATTATTACCTGATGTTTCTTGACACTTGTTTTCCATATTAATTTCTTTAGCACTATCAGTCATTGGTATAGACTCAGTTTCTACATTATCTAAAATTTAAAAATACATAACTATTAGAATTTTAATGTACTTAATACTTATGTGTTAAAATAGTATTTAATTCATAAAATTCTATAGTTTATATTATGCTTCAAATTATTGTCATTTTGGATACTAATTTGACATCCACATAATATTTTTCAATGGAACCTAATAAAAACATTTTTTTTTTTTAATTACTAATTATATTACCACCAATATATTATATGTTGTTAAATTGGAAAAATTAACTTAGTTTTCTAGATATAAATAACTATCAAAACTATATCTTAGAAATTGATAAATTAAGATTCTTAAAATATATATATATATATAATATATACATAATTACATAGGGTGCACTTGTAAAATAATCAATAGGTAAATAATATTATATAAATAATTGCAATTTGAAAGATTGGGATAGTTAATATATTATTATAACATGTAAGTACCTAACCAGATACTTCTATTTTAAATACTTAGTAAACAATCAAATACAAAAGAAGCCTGATTCAAAACAATAATACCTTTATCAAAAAAGAAAAAAGTACAAAGTAAAATATATACATAAAGTTCTTGTACATAACCATAATTATATTTCAAACATCCAATTTTAAAACAATGATTAATGGTACCTAATTATATTGATTTAATAATTGTTTTTTTTAAAGTCAATATACATATATATATATATTATAGTATAGTATATTATCTATAATAAAAATAATCATAAGTAAAATAACAAAATCAGTGTTAGACAATTGGAATCTTTGCTATTTTTGTTGGGCTTCCCTATGGAAAAAAAAATGAAGAGCTCTTAGATAAATGATAAGTAGCCGAGTATAGCAGACCAATACTTGGATAACAAACATTGAAACATAATTACCAATACTAATTTTTCAAGACCTAATAAATACTATTTATGAACAATTATCATAAATTATACCTGATTGTCCTGATTTGTTGCTCACATCTTCTGTACACTCATTTTCAGTTTTATTACAGTTTTCAAAAGTTTTATCATTTTCTAAGTTAACTTCATCTTCTTCTACGACATGTTCCATTACTTTATTTATATTTTCATCTGTGCTATGGGTAGTTTCATTTGTATTAACAACATTTTCTTCTATTTTTTCAATAATTTCTTCTATATTATTAATTTTTTCTTCTATTTCATTGATATTTTCTTCTGCTTTGTTAACATTATCTGCTGCTATATTAATATTTTCTACTTCATTAGCAACATTGTCTTCTACTTTAGCATCGTGTTCTACTAATTTTTCAACATTTCCCTCTTCTATTTGTTTTATAATTTCCACTTCATTATTGGATTCTATGGACGGATTTAATTGAGACACAACTTCATCATTAACAATGCTGATATGATCATTTAGATTCAAATTGATTTTTTCTGATTTTTTTTTTGGTGTATCATTAAGTTCATTTGGTGTTAAATATGCCTCTGAGCAATCACTATCAACAGTGTCGCATGTCTGAACTGTTATCACAGATATTGGTTGAGCAACAACATTTTGTTCGCTATTATTTTCTAAACCATTTACATTAACTTCATGCTGTAAACATTCAGAATTTACAATTGTTTCACTATCACTACTATTACTAATACTATCTTGATTTCGAACATTGCCATTAATTTTTTCTTTCATATTTTCATTGGATCCTGAATCAATCATTATTGGAATATCAATATTTTCTTTTCCGGTAATAATATCATCTTTAGGATCTTCACTTAGCAGAGTATTAAAACTTTGTTGTAATTGAATATCTTTTGATACTATGTCATCACCATTAGATACTATATGGTTTTCAATTATTTCCTCAAAATTACATTCAGAGCTATCATGATTGACAGGTAAAATTTTACCGTTCACTTGTACATTTTTTTCAGTTATTGAATTGTCTAGCTGAATACTATTTTTGGCAGCAACATCCAATATTTTAATTTCGTCTGAAATATTTAATTTTATGTTTGCATTTTCAATCATCACATTTGATGCTGTCATATCGTTAACTTGTTCAATAATTTTGATTTCATTTTTCTTTATCAAACTTAAACCATCTTGTTCGTTCTCTATACTTGATACTAACTCATCAATTTTTGTTTCTTTAAATGATTTTAAATCTTCATTTTCATTTTCTTTGGATACATCTTCAAGTTTATTTTCAATTTCGTTTGATATTTCTTCATTTTTTTCAACAATTTCTATTGAGGAGCTTGATTCATTACTCTGAGTTTGGGTTTTTAATGCATTAGTTTCTGTCTTACTATCTATAAAAGTTTCATGTTTTGTGGTATCACTTAAACTCAACGATTTTTTATCTCCAACTTCACTCTCTCTTAATGTATTTTCAGAATTTGTTGGTAACTCTTGTTCATCTTTTTCTTGACATTCTTTAAGTGTTGGAACGTCTTTCACAGGTGTACTAATAGTAGATTCCTGAAATTAAATTTGAAAATTATAGTTAAAATAATTAAAATTAATAATTAAGCATACTGGAGTTTCAGATGGAGAATGATTTATAGGAGGTGCAGGAGGTTGATTTTCCCAACCAGATATGGTACTAATTGGACGTTGCTGACGTAGACGTGGGTCTGTAATGTTGTCACTGCGTTGGCGCTCATAGTGTTCATACATTAAAGCAAACTGAAGTTTAAACTCTTCAAAGGATACCTGTAATTATAATATTATATTTAAGTTAATTGTTTTGATAGAATTATAAAAAAAACATAAAATATCACAACTACCTTTGAATGTACTATTGCCAAAGTATCAACCCATACTCGCCAACCACCATACTCATGTTTGATAGCATGATGAAGTAACATAGTGAATAGATTATAGACCATGTCGGACACTTTTTGCTCTTCACATGTTCTTGGATGAATATATGCCATTGCTATCAGCCATTCCTTTTATAAACAAGACATTTATTTAATAATATTCAATTAAAATATCATGATTTCAGTAACTTACTTGCCAAACAGACATTTGCAATACTGTTCGTCTATTCTCACGGTTGTTACTACAAAGAATTGTCATGTCAGATAAAAACAGTTTTTTTACCTCTAATAATTGTTCGGATGGTTTTGCTTGACGAATTAGAGTAGCTACTACTTTGAGAATCACTAAAATAAATTAAAATGTTTTATAGATTATACAAATTATTTCATTAATTAAAATTATAAAAAGAAAATAATTAATTATTAAACCCAAATGTTTAAACTTACTAGGATTTTCTAATCTGCAATTACTATCAGGTTCTGGATGTCTAGTATAAAGTATTTGTTGACTAATCCGTTCAGTTAATATCTAAATAAATACACAACAAATACATTATTATAATATAATAATTTTTTGAGTAACTAAACTGTTTTGTTATTTAATATATTTTTATTTATTAATTTTAAACAAGAATTAGGTTAAATGCTGAAATAGAATCCTTGATCTATATTATTTGATTATTCAAATTCAACATAGTATATTAATTAAACACAGTAGTAAATGTATTTATATTATATACTTTTTATTTTTATTGTATTTATACTGAATGTAACAAAAATGTTATAAAAATAATATACATATAACATCGCAACTCATGTGAGAACATGAAACAAGATCTAAGACATATACCAATTTTCACACAAGACAAATTACAACTTTGTACAATATCAAAGTTATATCTAATATATTGTATAGTAATTAAAATGTCCAAAAAATGTTTTAATTCTTACAGATAAATTAATATTACAAATATGTATATTGTATGTAGACAAAAAAAAAAAAAAATTATAATAAAAGGTTTGATTATTTTTAGGTTAAAGTTAATACCTAAATTGTATGAAAATGTTGTACCTAAAATAATTCTATAAACTATAAATTGAAGTTTTATCTTTAGTAATATTATTATTAATGTTTTCTTAATTTAAGTATATTATGAAGTATTAAAATTGTTGGTTTATATTGATATCGCAATAATTAAATCAATTGTATGTATTATAAAATCAGTAAGAAAAAAAAAGTGGTAAAAAATATTGATCCATTACTAAACCTATGGAAATATTCCCTAGGGTCTAATACTTGAACAGTTGACTAGAGCAGTATTTTTATTATATAATTTTCAAAATCATATAAAACTTATAAAGCAAGATGACAAATGTGATTCACTAGGGAATATAATATAGAAATTTATTCTGTGCAATAAAAACTTTACAACTATGGCAATTGAGTAAGTAAAAAAAAAAAAAACAATTTATGTCACTTTACATCTACTTCATTATCATAAATTATCAACATTTATTTTAAATCTTACTAGTTTGCGATCAAATTAATAACATAAGTAAACAAGTTAATAACTCACAAATCAGATCAATTATATTAATAAAAATTATGATTTCTTTTTTTTTGTAAAATAAAAAAAATTGTCTCATACTAACCTCATAAAGAACATTATAAGTGGGTAGTGTAATAGTTTCTTCATTTAACATTAACCGTTCTGACAGCAAAGTATATAAATTATAAGGACTCATCACATCATATTTCCTTCTAAAATAACAAAATAATATTATTATTATTCAAATACTTATATTGTTAAATATATAAGTCATTGCTGAGTTCTTTGATATTTTCAAAGCAAAATAATACTGTAAAATAATTGTCTTATAGAAAAAATAAATATCATTGAATTTGAGTAAAATGTATTTAAAATCTTTATAATTAATTTTATTAAAATGACTAAGTACATAACATCCATATTATATGATTATAATTCCCTATGGATTATCATATTACTTTACTTTTTACCATAATGTTTAGAATTACTTGCAGAAAATATATACTTATATAATATATATTAGTAAATTTTCTATTTTCCAATTTATATTTATAGGTTAGGTTAGACATCAATCAATTTGTAGCTAATAATTTTTTCCACAAACTAAGTGCACTTTCAACTGATAATAAATAATATTGGATAATGATCATATTTATAAAATTCAAATTTAATGTATTAGCTAAAGACATTTTATTTTTATGTAACTAAAAACTACAATCTTTAATTTTCTACAAAAATTATAATATTTTTAACTCAGTATTAAAGGTTTAATTTCATTAACTTACTTATGAGTACTGCGGCTCAAGAAGAATCCTAAGAGTTTTAGTGCTTGAAGTCGAATTAATTGGCTTTCAGATGCTACTAATTTAAATACACAACGTACACCGTGTTTTACGTCAAAGGCTGGTATCATCGATGCTGGTTGTTCAGACATAAGGGACATAAGAGTTTGAAGAACATCGTGTAGATTTTCATCCTCACAAACTATAAAGACACATAAAAAGTGAAATCAATTATAATATGAATTATTTATTTGTTTAAAATGTATTCTTACCAGTCGTCAAGTAATTAATAATACTCTGAAGCTCATCTTCTTTTAAACCTACTCCTAACATCATTAGTTGTTTAAGAAACAATAAAATGTAACCTCTAATAATCAATATGTCTTTTTGAGCAGGCCGAGGACCGTCTAGAAAAAAACATAATGTTATTAAACACTTTAAAATATTGAACCATTAAAGATATTTGTTAATTTACCAAGTCCTTTTGGTATGATACCGCTCTTATTTCTTGGATTTACTACCCAGTAGTAATATTTAAGTGTATGGACAGTTTGGAGTACAGTAGATACGCGTCGTACATTTGAATAAATTTGGGTATCTGAGAGAAATTCTGTTGCCAGATATGTATAAAGCCTAGTTTGTACATGAGTTGGCGTGTATATCCATAGACCAGGATTGAAAAGTATATGATCAAGGAGCTAATTAAAAACAAGTATAAATTCATGGGTCCCATAACCTTTTTATTTTTTATAAAATAATAAGTTACCTGTTTCAGTAGTAACTCATTGTTGGGTGTAAGACAGGTAACTAAGTGTTTGGTAAGTCGAAGAAATGAACCCAACACTTCCAGCGTTAGATGGTCCCTAGATGACCTTTGTAACATATAACTAATGACTAGAAATCCACGGTTTTGAATCATGTGCTGCTGTACTGTTTGTGAAGTTTCAACCATATCACAAATGAAACCTAATAACTTCCAACTAGAAAAAAAAAATCAAAAATTTAAATTAACAAATTATATTTTTACATTTTATGCTTAATCACTGGCAGAATTGTATAAAAAAATATAATAAGGTGCCACCTAATTTAAATATTTTATTCAATTTTTTTTCAGATTTGATCAAACTATATTTTTGGTTAAAACCAAATCAGAAACTAATTAAATCCAAGCATAATTTTAAAACAAAGATACAAATTATTCAAAATTATATTTAAATTGAATGTCATAAAGTTAAAACCAATTTTTAATAAGAATGAAAAAATAAGGATGATTACTTTTTCATTTTTCATTTTCTTCATAAAGCTAATTTAATATTAAATTTATTGTGTTAATTTAAAACTGAAATTACTTATACAAACTATTTAGAATAAATGTTTAAATATATAAGATTACCATATAGAAGCATCTTTTTTATCCATAGGTTCTGCAGACAAATCAAGTTGAGCAAATAATGGAAACAGAACCTGTATGCCACCAACAGAATTTAGGGTACTGTGTATGGAATGGGTAATAACAGCTTTCACATCCTGATAAAAAATATTAATAATTTTGTTAAAAATAGGTATTTGTTCATAACTTAAGATGCTTTAAAAATGAATAATCTACCATCTGTTTTATTACACATAATAGTATTTTTTATATGGTAAGTACCTACCTGTAACATGAGTGCATGTGGTGTATGCACAAAATATGATGCATTTCCTTTTGGGGTAGATTGCAAACATAGTTGGCCATCAGTTGCTACAGGATTATACATAAACACTATTGCATTTGACAATTTACCATCATATAAAACCTAAAAAGATAATAACATTTAATTTTAATATGACATATAAATATAATTTAATATATATATATATATATATATATGTGTGTGCATTTTGAATTAATCAGTCTTAAACGTAACTCCCACACTCTTGATTTATCTCAATTACTTAATTTTAATGTATCAATAAAAAAAAAAAAATACACTTTAAACTCTTATATTATAAAATAGTTCAAAGTTACCAATAAAAATGTTTATTGTAGATTTTTTTATCTTCAAAGCAGCAGTATTTATTTTATATCAACTTTAAGGTTCAAATAATTAATGTGGGTAGGTATAATGCAGTGAACTATGATATATATTTTTATTATAGTTGCACGGTGAAACTATAAATAAAAAAATACACAAACAAGCACATAAAAGTCCCAAAAAAAAAAAAAAAAAGACCAATGACAACAATACTGAAATAAATAAATATGCAAATGCAAACACGTTTTTAATAAAACTCTAAAAGCTTACACATTATCTAGGCAATTTTTATGTATCTAAATTTATATATAATAAAAAAGTATCGATGGACTTAGCTAATCATTGGTATGGAGTACTTTATTGCTATTGTTAAATGGGACATGTATTTGGCTTAACGTTTAGTTTTATAATACTATATCATAAACTATAATTATGTTATGTTTAAAATCAATAAGCAGATACAGCTATATAGATTTTTTTTTCTAGTTCCTTAGAATATCTTAGTAATATTAAATCAAGTTATGGAAATTCTCATGATTTAAAATATTAAATTATCAAGTTTACTGAAAATACATGAATATAAAAGCGTACATTATAAATTCTGCTTTGAAGTTTCATGAGGAGTTTTGAAAATCAATTTTTGCAGAATGTTCAAAGTTCACCTATTTGTTTTGGTCTTTTTTTTCCAATAAATAAGTTAAATGGATCCAAACTTAAAAAAAAATTATGCAAATAGTATAGTATGCCCAATATCAAAGAAATAAGCAGCAAAATACCATCCCAAAAATATGATCAAGCATAATAACAATATCACACATTTACTTTCAAATAACTCAATAGGTAATAACAATTTTAGAAAAATAAAGTATAATTATTTATATTAAATGATTTAAAAACATTTTGTAATATAAATTATAAAATAAAATAAATTGGAAAAATACAGTACAGTTAAATAAGCCTTTAAATAGGAAGAGAATGAGATTATAGATTATAAAAATATCAAATTATGTTTGAAAAAAATAATTAATGATGTTTCGCAAAAAACTAAATTAAAATTCCTACAAATAAAATATAATAGGAATACCAATCCCAATTTTACAACCATATATCACCTGAAGCTAAAAACAAACAATATAAATTAATACAAAGTGCATAATAAAAAAACAAACAAAACAAAATTCTTACAGAACTATTGACAGCGTGTTGGGGCATGCGAGAAATATCTGAATTCTGGGTTTGGCTCAAATTCTTAAATTCACTCACCCTTTTGTGATTATCTGGTAGACTTAAATGGCATTCATTATCAAAACGAAATTGGCACTGAAAATAAATAAGTTAATATCAATAACTCTAAATAAATATTTGAACAAAAATAATACAATTGAATGCTTAGGGTTAAATTAAAATACCTAACTAACGAACAGAACATCACTGTTTTAGTTAAATAAAATAATAATAAAGCAAACTTACTTTATTAAATATTAGTAGTAGATATACCACAATTATTAAGTAGAATAAAAACATTATTAGAAACTAAATTGATATTGCTGTAGTACTGAAGTTCAGCAGAAGAATATAATAATATATAGTATAAATTATTGTTTTGTAGACAATTAATGAAAAACGTTTAATTAAAAATAATAAGACTTTAAACCAAATAAATGTATTATTACTATTAATAATAAATAAATCTCGTTACAAGTCGAAATCAAAAGAATGACTCTTATGATTACTTGTATATAAATCCCAATCATTGATCGGCAATTTAAAAAAAAAAGTTTTATACTTGTTAAGAGTCTCATTAATTTTGACAAAAACTATTTCTAGATAATTATAAAATTTGAAACAAAAAGTAGTCCGAAGCTTTTTATTATTAATAAAGTATTCCAAGAAAAACAAGTTTTTTAATTCATTAACATTTGAAACACAAACCATTTGTAAAACTTTAGATACTAACTTTATATCCTGGACCTAATCTATGTATGGCACATATTTGGTGGGTTGTCAGCGCTTCGCTAAACAAATAGATGGCTGACATTTGACCGCAAAACACACGGTCTTCGTCCAGTTCCGGCGTTGCTCCAATGTAACATTTATCGAACGGCTGTTATACGATAATTATAATACAGTCATTAGTTCATAGGTATATAAAATATAATATACGTACAAACATGCGACGTGCATGTAATTGTACCTATACATATCTCGATGTGATGATAATAAACGTACCTCGTTGGCAGACACAAACCAAGCCATTTCTGTGCTAGATGCCAGTTGACCGTTGACCACACATTTGATTTCGCTTTTTGTCCAACGGTTGTAAATGTACACAATGGCTATCATATACCACTGCAATAAAATACAGACAGAAGGATGTATATTAATTATATATTTTCACGTCCAACGATTTGTTCGGGCACAAGAAAAAAACGAAATTACTTATACCTTTCGAGGTTGAAATTCATATTTTACACAATGTTGAAAACCTTTGCCTTTTATCTTCATGGAGGTCAACACTAAACAATTTCCCACAAAATGGGCTGAGTAACCGACACCTTTACTCGTTTTGAAACTGAAAATGTAGTAAATAATTATAGACTTTTGTATCAGAAAAAATAAAAATAAAAAACGCCAATTCTTATGAAAAATAAATACCAAACTGCACAGCTAGTTTAATCATTACCAGTATAGATACGGCTTCTCACGTTCTATGTTCACTGAATTGATGGGATCCAGTCGGAACCACGTACAAAACGTAAAACCGTTTTCATATGGCCATTTTGCTAACGGTGGCAGAACAATGGCCTGAGAAACAATATAAATAAGTTTTAAAAAATAAAATAAAATAATCGAGACGACGTTGAACAAATATTCACGCTGTGGTTAGTTGTCGCTTACCGATCCTTTTTTTCCGGGAAAACTGAAGAAGACATCCGGACCATTCCTTTGCGGCATCTGTCGCAAAACGTTCAAAAGCTTGGTGGAGTGTTTTGGCTGTAAACACACAAGGGAAATCATCAATTTCGACGTTTTCTTGGTAGATACATCTACCTTATACATTTGTAAAATCTATGTGGTTCTAAGGTAATATGCAGGTCGCGAAATACTCGAATTTATTTCCATGAGACCTTGTTTATATTTTATTAATGACTTTACAAACACAGATGAACAATGTTCCTGTGCGATAAAAGATATTCTATGATTATAGAATGGTCGATTAATAATATAATAATACTACTTTTTTATTAGTTTATAGATAGATAGCAGACACATTATATTTTAGACATCTATAAAATAACGGAATACGATAACTATAATTGAGATTTTAATAATAATATAAAATAGATAGACACTACTAAAAAAAAAAAAATAATAATAATAATAATACCAATAAATAATTAATTGACTGAAAAAAAACTAAAATTAGGTAGGTAGTTCCCTACCTAAATGAGAACTTTTTTTACAACAAAATTATCTACATTTTTTTAATGCACACAATATACATTTTTGTTTTAATATACACTTTATAAATGTATAAATATTAATTTAAGTATTTACAAGTTTTTCTGAGCAATAAACTAAATAATTATTGATTTAAACATTTTAAAAGTTTACCGGTAAAAAAATAGTATACAAAGACGAATACCATAAGCAAATATGTATTTAAATGTATAAGAAAATATCACCGTTAGGAAGTTTGTAAACAGAAAAACCACAATAATAATTGTGTATAAATAACTAATTACATTTTAATTGTAAATACTAACTAACCAAAATTTATAAGTAAAATTAATAACCACCAAAAAGCACAAACTTCGCAGTTTTAACACATTAATGCATTAATGTAATTCATATCAGCTCCAAACTGATAATGCTATATTATTTCATCAAATTCGTTAAACTTACGAATACAATTTTTTGCAAAGTATAGGCATATACATTATATAATATCTATTATACAAATATATTATTTTGTGTATAAGACAGAAAATTAGGTACTAACATAAATCAAATTTTTTCTTAATATTTTATACGTTATACGTCCTAACGTTTATAACCAAAAACTTATAGTTTTGAAAATACAAAACGTATATATTAAGCGAGCAAGTGGGATATACAGAAACAATAAATTGTGGTGTAAAGTCCTTTAAAACAATCGCTGGGACACGTTTGATTTATAACATGAAGAACAATAGATCCACGAAACATAATTTATATACTTAACACGTATTTTTTCTAAATTATATTTAATGGTATATAAACTAATTATTTCAAGTTCAAAAATTACTTAAAGAAATAGTATAGATTATAATCTAGTATATAAAAAAAAAAAAACATAAAAACTGAAATCATCATTGAATACCGAAAATACTTTAGATACATATGTAGAATTTGAATGACCTCAATTAGCATATGTTTGAGGCATAAAATATTGATGTGTATTGTTTATTCATGTACCTACTTAAAATAATAACAAATTAAGACAGCCAATATATATTTATGCATTGTACAAATAATGTATACCTATACGATATTAGTAATTAATAAAACAAATAGGTTTTATTACAATATAAACACGATTGATGGTATGATAATAATGTTTGTAAATGTAAATTATAATAATAGTGCTAAGTAATAAATAAAAACCGTAACTTATTTCAAATGTTATTTTGTAATATAACAAGAAAAATAATAATAGTTGAATACAATAGAACAACGATATTCCTGAGAAAAAAAATTATAGCTAGATAGGTACATTATTAACTCCTTGTTTTTACAATATTGAAGTGAGATTACTTTACGATGCAATCAAGTAATAGTAGTTAATAAGAATTACGTGAACCAACTACCTATTGGAGCATACATTTCATTGTGTTTGTACAAAACAATTTAATACTATTGAAACTTATTAGAAGTGATTTACAAGGAACAACCATAGAACATTACACGATACAGTAGCTATCTTATTGAACTGAATTTAATAAGCTTTTAATATATTACAACGACTCGTATAATACTCATAAGTCTATATTACACTATAAGTAATAAAAATAAGTATAGTACAATCATAATACTCAGATACTTTTTTACTCGATAATAAATAATCAAAAATATATTTATAGCAGTTCAATAAAGGTTCTCAACATATCATATCCATTATATTTATACCAACCTATGTATTTAAGTCATTAAAATATTATAGTTTACTGACATAATTATAATTACAAATTATAATATGACATAATGTGATTTTGTAAGTATAAGATCTAGCACAAAAATCAGATATTATTAAGTACTTATTTTTATTTTACTTAATTCTTCTTAATGAATACGTTTAATCTCAAAGTGCTCATTAATAAAACATACCTACATCTATCTGTTTATAAATAAGTCAATAACATTCTTTTTTTAAAAGTCTATTTTGTAAACTAATATATCTTATATTGAATTTAGCTTATTAATAATTTAAAACATTTACACCTAAATATTATATAAAAAATATTTAAGGAAAACATTTTAATATGTATTTGTGTTTTAAAATACTTAAGAACAAATTTAAATACAATCAATTTCCTAATTGATTGTCTACATGCAACTTTCCGGGAATTTTTATATATTCTACCATAATTATAATTGTTCAATATTCATTTTAAATGATGATTAATTAGTAATACACCTATTATAATATTTTGTACTTCTAATGTAATAATTATGTATACATGGGTGAATAGTGAAAAATGTTTGTAGTGACGGTGGCTAATAGATTCATCAAATACCACGACAAATGGTTGTGCATGTAGGTGAAACGGCCAATTAGAAGTCATAAAACCATTAAATAATTACAGTAATAGGTTAGATGTAGGAGGAATATTTGAAATCCACAATTACAATGAGTAATGAAAAATAAAATACGTAGTAAATTCATTAGGTTAAACATTCTTTTTTGAAGATGATTAATTAAAAAGATTTGGAATAATTAACAATACTATCAAATGTTTATATTTAATATACCTATAAACATACTACACACCTATTATTCGTCCTATATTAACATTTTTTTTTTTCAATGATATTAATATTTATTTTAAAAATACCTAACTTAGAAAAGAAATAAAATATAGCAGACAGTATAAACTATTAAGCATTAATTAACAATATTTCTATTTCGAATGAAAATAAAAAATAATATAGTTTATGATTTTCTAATAAGAAATGAAATGTAAGTATCAATAATTTATATTTTATGTTTCAATGGAAATTTTTACTAAAAAACTACAGCACTATGTCTTTACATCGTTGAAAAATGTAAACTATTAGGTAATATAGGTCTATTGAAATAATATGGTAATCTACCTATATAACATTCAACATGATTGTATGCAAAGTTAGGCGTGCTCTTGGCATATCGGACGTTCAATAAATCCCGAGTACAATTTATATTGTACTGGAATAACACAATTTCTGATATAAAACAAACCGACACCAGAACGCGCTACGCTAATATTGCATAGTATTGATATCTCTCTAGTTCTATTATGTAATATACGTTTATTCGGAACGTCGAATTGGACGTGAAAACGAGCTATTCCAAAAGACGGATTTAAGTATTAAGTATGTATGTATATAAGTATGTGTAACGCCCCAAATGAAAAATTGCAACAGTCATTTGGGTCGATCGAATACAAATACTCTAAACATTTACACACACTAGTACGAGTATATATATATACTTGAATCAAGTGTATATTAAAGGTTACGCGAGGTATACGTTCAATAGTCCGATGCCACAGGAATCTCAATAAAACTCAATGACTGATGCTGTATACGATGAATACCTATGCTCACACAGTCAAATATATGTGGTTTATACACAGGGTGGTCCAATAACCATATGCTCACCAAACTATGCCTCTTTAATAATTAAGATTTTTAGAAATTTTAAATAAACTTTATAACCATATTTTTTTAACTTCTTGTAAGACTTGTCATAATATACTCCAGCAGTACCCCGTGATAATAATTATTATTATTTTTTTAATGTTACTAT
>VUJU01003894.1:0-22471 GCA_009835225.1 Aphis craccivora | reverse complement strand
AGAAATTAATATTACCGAAGGAATACGACTTCGCGTGGCGCGAACAACTATAAACGCTTATAAAAAATTTGTGACTAACAATTTTTAATTTTTTTTAGCTACAATAAGAAAAACTCATAAGGAACCTTGTATTAAATTTTCAAAACTTTTTGGTCATCCAAAATTTTTTTATCAACACTTTAAAAAAAATTTCTCAAAAAAATCGAAAATTTCAGTGGTCTATAAATAACTCAAAAATTTACTGTATATACATATCACTGACATAAACATTTGGTGAAAATTTCAAGTATTTATAGTGATTAGTTTTTGAATTACAACCATATAAAAAAATCGATTTGGTCGAAAACTTGTTTTGCGTAAAAAATCCCGTTTTTCCTTATTTTTTTTTTCGGTTTTTCCCGGCGCTTTTGAAACTATTGAGAAATTAAAAAATGACTTCCCTAATGCATCAAATAGATTCATTTTTAACCGGAAAAGCTACTGAAGTTAAAAATTGAAGCATTATTTCGACACGTTCTCGTGTACACAGACACACACAAAAAAAAAAAAACACACAACATTGTAAAATCAATACATTCATCGCTCCGCTCAGAATCTAAAATCATTAAACTCCCCCCCCTTTGGGTAATTCCTGGCTACGCCACTGATTGTGATGCATTGTAAAACCATGACGAAAGTATGATTACATCAACCAAGCAATCTCTTATACAACCCAGGTTTGTCGTAGTTCTCAACTTTGATTGGTTGATAATCCTAGGGAAATAATAAAAAATATTATTTTTAATCCCACTCTCATTATTAATTTTTTTTTCAAATATTTTGATTTGATCATTTTTATTTGACATTTTGACGTGGAAATTTATAGAAAAATATATATTATTTATCTCTTTCTAAAATATTGCATAATACCAAACACATTAATTTTAAATTTTTTATTATAATAACTACGATGTAATAATTATGTTAAAATAGAATAATAGTGATGAGATTTAAAAAAAACGATCTTTTATTTGTGTTTTGACTTTTGAGATATAACAACTCTTTCTATCGGTCAGGTTTATGTGACAATTGACAAAACTGAGTTTAAAATAATAGCTAACTCAACCACGATCCGTTAATAACCACTGCTGTAGGTAAGCAGCAACGATTTTATCAAAATAAAAAATTTGAAAGACACTACCACGATCTCAATAAAATCAATACGTGTTACGTGCTACTGAAAGTGATGGTAAGTAAGAAACATTATTGATTTTTCGAAACTAATAGATTTCTTTGTAATAACTATAACACCAGTATAATTAGTAATAAATTGTGTTGTGGAAAATTTTAGAATTGAGATTGTTAATCATTAATAATATATCTTCCTTTTTGGACCAGGATGAAGAAATTCATATACACAAAAATCGTACTGACGAAACGTTTGAAATTACCGAGGTATTTACAATTACAATAGTTGGCAAGGTGGATATCCACCTTGATAGTTGGTATTAATTTGAAGTTAAAATTTGAACTCATGATTACGGTTATCAGCTATAATTTCTTATCACGGGCGGAATTCTTATCACGAGACCAAACCGCCTCCCGTCTCCATCATTGTAGTTCAACTAGTTCAAGAAATATAATTTACTACTATATAACTTTACTTTTTACTCTTTAGTCTGCTACTCGGCTCAGTGAGATTCTTTCAGGTGCCTAAATATGGCACAATTTTTATTCCGTGGGTTCCGTCTATGCAACACTACTATTTTGAGCAAAACGGCCGCAGCATGTTGTAAATGCGAGAGGAGAACATTCAAACTGTTATCGAACATGCAACCATCATTTGTGTCGTTGTTAAACAAGAAATTATACAGTTCTCAATCTGAAAAAAAACCCGCTGAAACAGTAGGAACGACACGTGCACTCGATCCACTAGATATATTTGGTGAGAATAAAGATGAAAGACGTAAGGAAAAAGAAAAAGCCATAAAAAACTTGAAAATAGGATTCTTCTTCATAGGTGCTTCTTTAATGATGGTTCTTGGCACTGGTCTTTATGTTCTTATGGATGACAATTACTATAAAAAAGATGAAGATGAAAAAGATATATATCCAGTACGTCTATTTAATCGTGGACGTTTGGCAATCAGAGAGTTTTTTGAATCAATGAGAGCGCCTTCTTACGAAAAATTATTACCCGATCCTTTACCATACCCATATATCCAACCACCTTACACATTGATTATAGAAATGACAGACCTGCTTGTTCACCCAGAATGGACATATACAACTGGATGGAGATTTAAAAAGAGGCCAAATGTTGATCATTTTCTAGAGCAAGTATCTCAAAATTATGAAATAGTTGTATTTACAGCTTCAAATGGATTTAATGTTTACCCAATTTTAGATAGTTTGGATAAAAATAATGTAATTATGTATAGACTTGTTAAGAATGCGACTGACTATATTGATGGACATCATGTAAAAAACATTGATCGTATTAACCGTGATTTGTCCAAAGTTATTATGGTTGATTGGAATGCAGATTCAGTTAAATTACAAAGGGAAAATGCTTTGGTAATACCTAGATGGAACGGTGAAGATGGTGATCAACAATTGATTCAATTGGCAGAGTTTCTAAATGTAGTTTCAGCAAGTGAAGTGAATGATGTACGAGAAGTACTCTCATATTATAAACAATTTGATCATCCACTTGAAGTTTTTAAAGAAAATCAAAGAAAATTATTAGAAATGCAAGAAGAACAAAAACAAATATCAGGCACACTTCCAATAAATAAAGCAAGAGGCTCGTGGAAAGATAAATATCTATATGGAAAATAAATTGTAATTGTTATTACATATTTGTATTTTTGTTTTTTTTTTATACCAAAAATAAAGTAGGTAGTAGATATTATTTACTCAATTATTATTTTTTAATTAAAGAAATCACCTGTTTAAGCTTAGTAGTAAAATACTATTGACAACTCTTAAATAGTAAATTAGGTATATCTAGTTAATAAAATCATATGTTGTAAATATATGTATAAATAATTTTGTACTACCATAGAACATTATATAACTTTTGTTGAATATAGATCTAAATATTTATTTCACCTAGTTAATGATTTCTATTAATTAAAAATAAATTTGGACTATACAGTAATATCATATATTGAATCAATCATACTCAATATCACAGTGGTCAATGATAAGTGCCAATTTGAGTTTATTATGTTATAATAAATGACAATAAAATAAATAAATATGGTTGCTATAAAGTGCTCATTAATAACCATATTAGTGATGTAGGTAAGCATAAAATTAAGGTTACGTAAACAAAAGTCAAACCATTTGTGAAAATACTAAAATATCACAAGACACTAGTTGATGAATAATTCAAATTGGAAAGATAATTGAAAAAAAAATATTCAAATGAAACCATGAAAATATAATTAATACTCACAAAGAATTTGAACTATTATCTTAACACAATAATGTAAATCGGTACGTTTTGCTATTTGGATAAAATACATTTTTATACCTTTAGGTTACCTTCTTCTGTAGACACAGTGGCAGACACACTTCCATACAAGCTGAGATTTTCTATTTGTTCTACTACCATGAATAGGTACTAGGTACATTTCAACAATAATAATAGAATAATTTGTTGGAAAATCAAAAATAGTAAATTTTGAACAAATTACTAATTTTATAAATTAGCTTTTTGTATACAATAGTATAAAATCACTAATGATAATGATTTTTAATACTTTCATGGGCTGGAACAGTTTTAAATAGATTTTTGTACTTTTCTAGACAAATTCAATTCTTAAGGAATTGCCTTATGAATGTATCAACTTAAATTTAAGTACTTAATTTCCAATAACCTATAAAATATGTTTTAAGTATTATTAAACAGTACAAATAATATAATAACAGTCAACCAGTGCACATTGGTTCTTTATTAGTAAGTAATTTCCAGTATATTGAAAGCCAAATGATTGGACTTATATTCATTCATCAGTAATACCAATCAATGATTCATTAAATTTAGTGGCCATAGAAAATTTTATTTTCTTATAAACTTTATTTCAAAGGAGGTTTATTATTTTGTACTTTTGGATCATTTATTGCCTTAACTAAAAATATTCTGAACAATTTTCTAAAAATAAAAATTAATTTGTAATAAAAAGTTTATATTGTTTAAATTGAATACTATTTAGTTAACCGTAAGTCAATTATAATAAAAATATAACCTTTTTAATTTTCTTTTAATATAAATACAGTATAATATAAAATGACTCACCTGTTTTTAAAGATTTATTGTAATCAAAAACATATCATTCCACAAAACACTAATTGTAAAGTTCACTGTTATTTAAAGCAATTACAAACTTTTTATAAAACTTGATACCTTTTTTCATGCTTATATATATTTATGCTTATATATTATGTTTATCCCTAAATTATAGTTTATAGTACATAGAGAATTAACTAAAATTTAAAAATTTGAATAGATATATTAAATATTAAAATAATTACCTTTGACTTAGAATAAATCTTAATTCCTAAGAAAATTTTAATGAGACAAGTTCTACAAGAAATATTATTATAAAAATGATTGATAATATTGGATAGGTAAATCATGTTACCCGAATAACAGAAAGTCCTCCCATAGCATAATGCATATGATATAAAATGTAGAAGTTCTTGTTAACATTCTATAGAGATTTTTCTCACTTATGGCAGGTTTCATCATCTAAATAACAGGTATTAATAATAATTTACTTTTATTGACACTAATAAAGGACCAAGATCACATATAACAAAAGAAATTTAATTACTAAAGATAATAAAAATATAAAATACAAATTAAATATAAACCCAGGTATTTAGGTATTTAATTATTTAAAAATGTTCTGTAACTTGTAAGTTTGTGTTTTTCTGCTGTTATCACAAGTTGCAACTTAAACAGTTAATTATTTTAATAATATAATTAAACAATATGTAAAAATTTTAGTAATAGACCATGTGTTTATATAATAAAAACTAGATTGTTTCTAGTATTTTTTTATCGAAATAAAACTGAATGTTGTTATACTTACTTTTTCAAATTCAGTAATATTTATAACAAAATCTGTTTATTTATTTCTATTTCTATTAAGACTTAAGTCATCATTAATACTAAACACACTAGTTTTAACTAATTTTTTTACAGTTCACTTCTGGATACAAATTTCTAAGGAATCAAAAGTTGTTACCCCTACCATGTGTAGATACTAGATACAATAAGAAATCATTTATTGGCAATTAAAGGGGAATGTGGTTTTGACAGCTTTTTTAAGTTGTTAATAAAAAAATTGTACTCAAAACTATTGATAAAAAAAAGGAGTATTACTACTAGATGAAGGATTTTTAAGAACAAGCTTAAGTGTTAATAGTAAGAAGCTAGGAACCTTACGTACACTGGTTTAGATTTCGAAAATGAAATTTTTAGAAAAATTGAAAGTTCTGAGTTACCTGACCATGGACTTGTTTTTATATGGCAAAGTTTAGCTGATAATGTCACTCAGCCTATAGCAGTGTTCACATCAAAAAGACTGGTAAAAGGTAAAATTTCCAATTATAGTTTTGCTTTTATTTCTGAAACAATATTAAGATCTTTGAAGCATTAAAATGTTAAAGATTTAAATGATTTGTCTCACTATCTAAAAATATTCATAGGTGTTGATTTGGCTCAGTTAGTCTTGAGGTCTATCTTATTGTTGGAAGACGCTGAACTACAAGTACCAGGTTTGACTTGTGAGTTGTGACGGAGCTTCGACAAATAAAACCACGTGAAAGACATTAGATGTAAGTGGGAATCAATTAGACTTTAATAACTCTTTTGATGAAAGTCGTAGTCTTCATGTTTTTTTATGCCTCTCACATTAATACATTTTAAAAAAACATTAAAAACCGGATGGTACAGCAAAAACACTTAAAAGTAATGATATTTTATATTATATCATTAATTTTAATTTAATTATAAAAAACGAAATTATTTTTCAGGTACATCATCATAATAAAAATCCTATAAAATGGAAAAATGTTTGTTAAGTACTAGAAAATGACTCGAAGTTTATTTTAAAAGTATGCCCCAAAATAACAAGGAGTCATATAGAACTTAACAATTTTTCAAAAATGAAAGTTAAGTATGCCACGCAGGTAGGCATAATAATTTTGTTATTATATGTTTTTTTTTAATCTGTAAATATTACTTTTACAATAAGCACAAATGATATTTATGTAGGTAACACAATCATATTAAATTAAATAGACAATTCAATATTTGTTATTATATGTAACTGTAAAATTATAAAATATCACGCGTCACAACTATTTATTTATTTTTTTATTTTATTTTGAAAAAAATTACTTCCTATGTATTTAGTTGTTTAGTAATTCAATAGCAACGGGGTTACGGTTTTACCGGGAACAAAATTGTGAAGGTCTGGACGATTAATAATTCGTTAGAGACCGAATTGTTTACTTTGCAAACGAACAGTATGTAAAATGTAAATACGATTGATGCTCTTAATAGAAAAAATAGCAAGTTTATTATGTGTAGATCATTTTATGTCATCATCATGTACTCACTACTCAGTACTCATGTAGTTAATTGTTTGTAAAAAAGATGTTTGGTTATATCTATATCTTAAATAGTTAAATCTCAATCATATAATAATATGTGTATGATCTTAATTCGTGCTGGGAGAAAAACAAAACAAATCTAACTTTCCGGTTTTGTGGTTACCACATAGATGGGTTATCACTTTATCAAGAAGTGATAAAAAGATAAATGTTAAAAAATGAAAACTTCAACCATGTTCTTGAGTCTACTATCTACTATCTACTATCTATAGCCGTGGTCTTGACCAAACTAGATTTGTACACAAAATAAATTTAAATAATGTTATAATATAAATTATTACATTAAGAATATTTATAAAATTCAATATTTTCATACTTTCTTAGTATTAACATAATATTATGTGGAATATAATATAACGTATTAGTCATTATTCGGATATCAGATTAGTAGTTAATCTTATTATATGTATGCAGTTAAGTTAATTATCGCAAAACCAATCAAGACTCCATTATATTTTATTGTTATAAATTTTGGATTCACCTACTTTACGCTAATTACTATATAATTAGTTTCTAAAAATGACTGAATCAGTTGAAAATGGCAGTTCCAAGACGACTGAAGTAAAAAAAATAGTAAAAAATGCTACAGATTTACAACGTTTGAAACTCGAAAGACTTATGAAAAATCCTGTAAGTGTAAAAAATGGTTTTATTATATTATACTTACTTAAGACTGAACTCCTAAACACTTGGGATCATTGGTATGATAATTCTGTTTAAAAACCCTAATTTTTTGAAAATTAGTTTTGGGAAAGGTGAGTATACTTCACTAAATGAATAAATCAGATTTAGTTGAACAATGATAAGGACATAGAAAACTAGTTTTAGCGCCCAACGTATTTCTATTTAAATCTAGCTACCGACTACTACGAGTCTTGTATTCTTTGTGTTTCATGGGATACCTAATCGATCTAGTCATCCTGTTTATGTCTGGTGTGTTTTGAACTTAATTAAGTGTTAAATTTTAAAATCTACTGCTTGTTGATTTAACTTATATGTTTTTTTGCTGTTATTGACAAGAATAAGATAGATAATACGATGTGTTTAACTTTTGAAAAGTTTACCAAACTTTTGATCATGAACATAATTGATAAAGTATTATTTTTTAAGCAAATTAAATACCTATATGGCAGGGCCTACTATACTGTGTTCCCTGAAAATTAAAGCGTGTCCCCTTAATGACAAATGTGTGTCCCAAGTTTTATATTACGTTAGGTTAGGAAATAAGTAATAATCAAAATTTAGGAATTTCAACACAATTTTATTATATATAACTTAATTTCAATATAAATTGAGAATCATTATCAATTTTACACAAATATTGAATGATAAAATCTAATATCATACACGGCTAAAGGATTCCAGGGACGTACAACGCTCACAAAGAAAAGAGAACTCTTACAGACCCCTCGGCGTCTTCTTCGAGTTCATTCCGGTCACCCGGACGAAATAAAAGAGCCTCGTACAAATTATTTTTCGTTTATTTATATTCTGAATTGATGTTTGGTTAACGTGAAATATTAGTGAGAGAGGTCAAGGGATACGTGAATGAAAAAAGGTTGAGAACCCTTGAACTAAAGCAATCAAATTATGATTTATCTAATAAATGTTATTTATTTTAAGTTGTTTCAAATTACTATAGTAAAATATTTTAAACTTATATTTGTATTTATTTTATGTATTTGTAGTACCAATATAATATAAATATTATTAATGTGTAAGGTCGTAAGGTAATAAAGTGGTATATGAAAGGGGGATTTTGGGAGTTACAACCTACACAGGTTTTTTTCACTATAAAAATCTCAATAACTATAAGCCAATAGTTAAATTAATAAGGGTGTCCCCTGAAATTAGATATATTTTAAACCCTACTATATGGCTATTTGTGTAAGTATATTTAAATAATCTAAATAATATGTACACTTAGGATAAACCTGTATACATACCTGAGCCACGATCTGACAAAAAATCCCCTCATGTACCCGAATTTGTAAGAAATGTTATGGGGTCAAGTGCTGGAGCTGGCAGTGGTGAGTTTCATGTTTATCGGCACTTAAGGCGCAAAGAATATGCTAGACAAAAACATATTCAAGTGAAAGCAGAAAAAGTAAGACATTTTATAAAAATAAATTTGAGTTAAATGTATTAATGTTTGTTTAATTTTTTAAAAAGGAACTTTTGGAAGAAGCGTATCGTCAAAAAATATTAGAAAACAAACAAATGGCTGAAGAACGTACAGCTAAGAAAAGAGCAAAGAGATTAAAGAGAAAAATGATTTTAAAAGAAAAATGTAAGATGTCCAAGAAGAATAATACTGCAAATAGCGTTAATGAAAGTGATTCTACTAGTGATGATGATGATCAAAATACAACTGAGTCGTAAATGTAACACAATATTATAATAAAAATAATATTAATGTAAAAATATGTAAATAATAATAATTATTCATTTTTCACTAAAAATATACTTATGCGATAAATTATTCTAATGATATTTTATCTATAAATAAAATGTTAAAAACTTGAAAAGTTGTTCTATTGTTGTAGGTCCAGAGTTGGTCAGTTGGCAAATACTTCTAAGAATATTTTATTTTATATTTAAATAACTATTTATAATTTATTTTTCTAGTATGGTTTATTTTGGTTGAACTAATTTTTGTCAAAAATAAATTGCATACATTATAATATGGTAATTATTATAATGTTACTATCTATAATTGAATTATAATTTATATGTCAATACTGACATATCATAATTGTATGAATAGAATAGGTTCATTGCATTAATAGTTTAATTCTTTAAGAAGACGTCATACTTGAACGTGTTATCTCTATCATAAGTCATAACATATCAATATTTAGGTTCAGTAGTTCCAGTCTTGGGGTGTGTTCGAATATGATTAGTCTAAATAGAGTAGAGTAGAGTTAACTCTATTATTATCAGTGGAGTTAAAATAACCTACCTATTTGTTTAGGGTTGTTGGGTTAACCCAGAGTTAACAACTATGTGTTACTGAATGGTAGCGCCGAGTAAACTATTTTACGCCGAACGACGTTGGGTTACTCGAGTTAACTAGAGTTGAATTTTCGAACGTACCTTAAATATTGGAGTGAATTGGCCTATTATCTAACTTAAAGATGAGAACATTTTCTACGTTCATATTGGCTTTTTACTATTTTCAAATTTTAAGCGAGTTATAACCATTATAGAAATTTTACATACTCATAATTCATTTAAAAGTTAAAATATTCTAATAACGAAGCACGCAAGGAAATATAGATAATATTCTTAACTTTAAGTTTAATAATAAATCAATTCACACAGGATAACAGTACATAACTGGAGCTACTGAATCAAAATACTAATATGCTATGCATATTGCAAGTATAATATATATATATATAAAGACAGAGACACAACACATGCAGGTATGATGTCCTCTTATTCTTTTATGTTCAGCACACTTTTATTTTCTCTCTGGTTCTCATACAATATGGATAGTGCATTAAAGTATTTAAATAATCTAGGATAAAATTACCTTTACAAAAAAATATTAGAGAATGTGATTTTTAAGTGTTTGACATTTCAATTTGTTTAACTATTATCTCAAAATAACTAATATTCATTTAAATTTACAAAAAAAATACTTTTCTTTGGCTTAAACTCTGATAGTCAAACCCTCAAAAAATTATTAAAAATTATTTCACATGAAAACTTTAAATGTTGTTTATAAATAGCTCAAAAAGAGCCTAAATGTTCTGTTTTTACAATTATTCATTGTTGGTAAAAAAAATAATTGTTAAAAATTGTTGAGTACATTTTTTCCCATTATTATAAGTCCATACATACAAGTGCTGAGAATTTTTACTTTCTATCCCTAGAAAAAAATTTAATCCAGTTTATTCTCAGTTCCCAGACATCAATCTCATTATTGAATATTGAATCGTTTTTCTATGATATTGTATTCATACAATTTTGTTCTTTTTTTTAATAACTTTAAAAAACCAATATATTCTTTGATACACCTGGAAATTAAATTTGCATAGAACTGTTGCTAAGTAGATATAATGATTTTTATGATGCATAATACATTTTTTATTTTTAATGACATATTTTATTGTTACAAAAATATTTTTAAAAATAGTCAAGCACTTGCATTGTTTTCCAAGCAATTCTGTAATATTTCTTTAACAGTTAGTTCCACCTGTTGAGCAAATAACTTATTTGCTACAGCAATATCTGTGCGTTCGTCAAAGATATCTGGTTTTGGAACTCGTCGCATTCTAAGTTTTGGTCCTTCCATTTCTTCACTTCTTTGGGCTGCAGCAGGTAGTAAAAATATATCTGAACGTACAGATGTAACTGATACGCACATGCGACCTAGTTGATTTAAGAATGTTATACAGTCTTCACTAAGAGTTGGAAATACCTGGCATATTCTAACTAATGCTGGTAGTGTAGGCATATAGAGTTCACGACGGTCTTCTTGTGTCAATACTGTAATAAAATAGCATTCATTACTAATTATTCAAAAATTTAACAGGATAATAATAATTTGTTATTGATATTACCTGATAGAAAAGTGTACATTGTGTTAATGGCTAAACGTGCCAAGCTTAACGATTTCGGCAATGGATATTGTTGAGAAATATTTGAAATAAGATCAATGGAAAATATTTGTTTCTGGAAATCTGGTTGGCTTAAAAGTTCTGCAATAAAATCTAGACAAATATGCATGGATGGAATTCCTAAACAGGTAACTGGAAGTAATTCTCTAGGATATCCCTAAGAATATAAAAATAAAGACAATGTTTAGTTAAGAATATTTAGTATTTTATTATACATAAAATGTATAGATACCTGGAAGTGAACTAATTTTGCGAGAGGTGGATCAGCAATAAACATTTGATGTAAAAATGAACAAACGACACCTCTTACTTCTCTCAATGTCATCATGTTAGAAAAGGATTTCTTTAAAATAAATAAATGATTTAATAACTACATATTATTATAAATGATTTTTTTTAAATCTAGAATCATTTATGTGTTGTTTAAAAATTAAAAGGAAGAATAATTATTTTATTCAGCATCATATTTTAAGAAAAAATGATGTATTATTTTTAAGTTTAAATAGACACAGATAAATAAATTGACAATGTGTATCACATTTCTCAATATGTTAAATTCAGTCTTCAGTGAATACAAGAATTGAATCTTATATTTTAAATTTGATACTGTTAATATATTTTAGAATTTGTCAAATAAAATCAGAATACATTTTACTCAAAAATGTTTAGGATTTTTTTAATAACATGAAAATCTAAAATTATTTATATTATTTACATTATTTATTTATTTATTATTATTATTATTATTATTTTGAAATGTAAAAATAAGAAAAAAACAATAATTTTGAAAACTTGCTTTGACTAATATCTAAAATGACACTATTAAAAGACAAAGAATTTATATTTTAGTTCATGAATTTTGTTCTAAAATTAATAATACCAATAAAGTTATTGTCAGAAATCAAATTAACAAGAGTAATATTGTATTCAAAATAGTTAAAGCTAAACTGGCAGTGACCAGTTTTTGTTTGGTAATACTAGTATGTTACTCCCATAGAGTTAACCATGTGTATGCATTAACCTATCTTGTAATAAAGCCTTAAAAATGTGCACTAGTTGACTTCTAGAGTCATCTCTTATTTTGAATCTTTATGAGTAAATTACAAATGTTCTACAAAAATGTATTTTCATCTAAATTAGTAATTACATTTTAATATAAATACGCTTACACGATCATCTTCAGTTTCTAAACAAGCCTCCAATAAAAGTTGCACTGCAGCACTATCTTGTGCAGCAGTCAACACGTTTTTATATTCTTCACGGTTATTAGTTTGAGTTAATTGTCCAGTCACAAATATTTTTTGATTGACTAGACGAGATAAATGACTTCTTGAAGCTGCTAATGATGATTGCAAAACTCGGATTACAATACTCAAAACCGTTGGACATCTGAATAAATTAAATAAAATTAAAAATTAATAAATTATAATAAAAATGGACGTAAAACTCAATTTATATTTTACCTATAAACTCTAGCATCACATTGTAAAACTTGTAATGGGTCCTGAATTAAATTTTCCTCTTTCAATGCACTTGCTCCATTGTTATGTTGTAGAGCCTTAATAGTAAGTGCCCACAAACTACGAGGCAAAACTGTATTAAGTCTTAACCAAACTTTCTTATAAAGTTCTGAAAATAAAAATTATTTTTTAGACCCTAAGTCTAGTTTGATGCACATTGGGACGGCAGCCTCATAGTATATGACTACCACTCTCATTATTATACTTTATAAATTCTCAATAATCAACAAAATTTACCTTGAATATATCTTGAAACATTAGAATCTAATGTGTTGGGAAGGAATTTTAATATGGTAGGAGCAAAAGGCCATATTTTAATTGGACGTTCAGCATACAATCTTTTCAATACAATTCCAGCTTTTTCAGGGCGTTCAACCATCATGCTTAAACCTACAATCAAATTTAATTAAAAAAAAAAAAAAAAGGTTTAGGAGACTACCATTAAAAATAAATGATTTAACCATACCACTTTCTATCATCTCTGCAGTAATGTTTTTAGCTTTGTGTTGCAATACAAATGGACTTTCTGATGTTGTATCTTCCATCCAGTCCTCAACTAGAGACAAATGAGGGAAATGTGTGGCCAATAATCTCAACAGAGTAGAAAATAAACTAGAATATGGATGCTCTTTTTCTGCTTGCTGGACTATATATCGAATAGGGATGTCAGCCAAGAATTCAGTTTTGTACCTGACAAGCCCGACCAACTGTAATCTATTGGGTTGAGAAGCCAAAGACATACTGTTTTCCTCGTATAAAAGTAAATAATACAGCAATAGAAGATGGGCTGTAAAAGACTCATTACCAGTTTGGTCTAATATCTTATCACCAAAAACCTTTGAAATTTCTTCTTCTGTAATTGGCTGATTAACAGCTAATTCTTGTATAGATTTATTAGGTACTAGCGGTACTACTAATATAGAAGTGACATAAGCTTCAATTAAAGAAGGTAACAATGGATGTAATGGTGAAACACTTGCGCAAATTTGACTAGAAAACAAAATAATTTAAATTAGTGTTATTTTTAAATTATTAGTTATACTTTATAACATGTATACTTGTATATCCACGTTTTAATGTTAACTCGATGTTTTGTAAAAGCTTGGCTCTTTAATAACTGTAAAACACAGTGAATTGGTAAAAATCCAGACATGTTGGCATTTAAATTTGGGGTGACAGGTATATTAACACTTCTAGAAGCTACAACCTAATATCAAAATCAAAAATTAGTCTTTATATTATAAAATATTGATAGATGGTAAAAAGCTTACTTGTTCAGGAAATACATCTTGAGTAAAAATTTGTTTCATTTTTCCCATTGTACTTTGTCTGATATTTATTCTCATTCCTAATGTATTACACATATGATCACAGATCCATGTTAGTTGGCTACTATGGAAATGTATAGCCATTAAGAGTAACATTTCTCCAAAACTTGCAGTGGTATCAGTCGGCCTAAGGTAAATTAACATAACTTAATTTTTATAAGAAAAATTTAAAGCATAATTTGTAAAATATTACTTTCCAAAAAAAGGTGATTCGCTTCCTGCTAATCTCTTTAACCATTGCACACATTTAGCTTCATTTTCTGAACTAGCGAGTAGGGTATTGCAGCATATCATTATACACAATGAAATTGTCACAAATCTAACACCTTCTGGTGTAGAGGGTGGATAACATGTAGCTAAAGACATAAGAGAAGTGATTTCTTCCTCCTGAAATCTACCAAAGAACATAATTTCAAAATTAAAATAATTTTCTATATTTTTAAAATTAGCTTAATTATACATACTTTATACCAGCTATTCCTTTCAATGCACAATAAAGTCTAAGTAGTACACTTGATTCTACAACACTTGAATTGGGTAAAGTGTTGTCTTTAACATTTTTCAATAAATTTTGTAATTGTAATAATAACTCATCACGCATATTTTGAACAGCAAAATTTACAGAATCTTTTGTTCTCTAAATAAAATAATTATAATAATATTATAGATTCTTAATTATTGAATACTAATATACTCACTTTCTGTCGAATGAAAAGAGAAAACCAACTTCTCGCCTGTTGGTCATTTCCAAGTAATAAGCCAGAAATGAATGTAACAAGATCATTATTACTTGATCTTTGTTCATTATTCAGGTATGAAACTTCGGAAATTTTATTTTCCAAAGTCAACATGATAGTCAACGCAGGCATTTTACTAAGTTCAACCTATAAAGAAATTTATAAAAAGTAAAAAGTAGAAATTATTTATTCTCGAATAATAATATATACTTAGCACAATAAGCCTTCATAGTAAAAGATACACAAAAAAAAATGTGTGCGTCAGAGTTTGTATCTGACGCTCAATATTGATGTGTTAACATCGTTTAGGCCTTTTTTGGTCGATTCAAATTTTTGTGGATTAATAAAATTAAAAAAAAAAAAGATGAATATAATATTTTATTTAAAAGATATTACATTGTAATAATTTATTGGCGGGCATTTTCGTGATATCGAATTTATACCCACTTAATGTTTTTAAAATTAATTAATAATAATCAATTATTTTTGAGAGAAAAATTTATGTTAGACCTCATTCAAGGAGAGAATAATATTATGTATATTTTGTCTAGCGAGAAAACGTGTCGCGGGCCTAACAAAATCGAGTTTTCTGCGCATCCCCAAACTTCATCCTGCCATAGAGAAACTGGTTTCGATAGCAGGGAAGTGCAGGGGGATGCACAGAATCGGTGCGTTCTCTCGCTGGACAGGCTATATGAACAAATAGCAGTGGTGCACTGCCTAATATGTAATATGTATGTATAACATCATATTTGTGTAAATTGTTAATGATATCTGCGAAAATATTTAGAGGATATTATACTCGCGTCTCCATCTTACTAATATATAACAAGGACAATTCAACGTTCAGCAGAATCTGTTTTATTCTGTTATTTTTAATATTAGAGTGAATTAATCTATCATCAACGTTAATGGTAAGAATATCATCTAGGGCAAGGGTAGCCAACAAGTCATTTATATTTTTGAATTGATGACCTTTTTTTTTTTTTTGTTTTTCTAACAACTTAAAACTTAAAAAAGCTTAAGAGGTTAATCAAAAGTCCATTAAAATTGGCTATTCCTGTTCGGGATTTACATAAAAATTAAACTATCAAAGTAGTCCTGCTAACATAAAAATACATATTAAAAGATAACAGAAGCTCGGAAGCATTTAACCACTATTTAAGAAAATGTGCTTACACATTTAGCACGAATCACAAGTGCAGCAGGTGGATACATTGCACATAACTGAGTTAAGACTTCCATTCGAATGCGACTACCACCATTTTCTTCTTCATATCTTTCTGAGTTTTGTATTAAGCTTGTACAAACTAAAAGTTTTATAGTATTAAGATATTATTTTTAAATAGATTAATTTTCAATTTACCGTCATAAAAACAATCAGGAAAATTAGCAACAATCCAGCAAATGAAAATTGGACCATGTTTAACATGAAGCAACACTTCTGCAATGTCTTGAACTGTAAGTATAGCTGGTAATTCAGAAAGAGCAATATTTAATACATCACAAACTTCTGGTATGTAAACTGGGTAATCAAATAAATCTGACTGCTTGATATAAAATTCTGAATTTATTGAAGTTTGAACAGTATGTTGTTTTTCGCGGTGTTCTTGAATCTTAGTGATTTAAGTGATGGAAGTAAAATACATTAATAACTTTTTTAACAATTATTTATTATTTCAATTGTTATACCTGTGAAGAAATATATAGGATTTCACTCAAAACAAGTCTCAATCGCCGAGTAGAGTCACTTCTCTCAAATTCCAAAGACAATGGATTTTGTAGTGAATGAATAAGAACACTGTCAGCTTGGGTACTACCCAATTTTTGTCTAAAAAAATATGTACAATAATACATCAAACGAAATTACGTTTAATATGAAAAGTCAATTTAACTTTACCTTAGTATCTGTTCTTTTTTAACGTCTATTTCTAATGAGTGAAAATCAATCGACAACAGTGCAACAATGGAATTGACGAGTTCTATTCCCGACAACAGTGTAAGTATGTCCTTTTTGCCATCGGCATAATCTGCCATGTTGTCCGCTGATGATATTAAGCTCATTCGAACCAGACATGGTAATACTGGACGAATGTCTTTTGCCGACAACTTGCACAGTTCTTGTATATCAACGTTAAGCAATGCTTGGAACACTTTGTGTGACACATTTAAATTCACCGTCATGACTGTTACGAGTTAATTACACATGATAAAATAAATCGAATAATTTTGAATTTTTCAAGATTTCAATTTTTTTATCAATGCGGTCACGTATCGATCATTTCAGACAGGAAAATATTTTCCAAAAAATTGTGACTGGAAATTAGTGATTCACTTATTTACCTAAAGCTTAAAATAAAAATAACAATACAATAATAAAAAAGTACCTAAGACGAATATTACTAAGTTTTAAATAAAATGTGTTTCATCTTCTGTTTGTTTGAACTTTTATTGTTTATGGTTTGTTAATCTTTTTATTTGATTTAAAATATTTGTTGATATCATATTGTAATCAAAGTTATCACGTTTTTTATACGTAAATGGATGCATGTGTGTATGTTGAGTGTTAACAAAAGAAGTGTTTAGTATGACGTCACAAACTTGAATGATAACGTACATCAAGGGTGTCCAACCCGCGGCCAACGGGCCGCATGTGGCCCGCAGTTGACTTAGATGCGGCCCTCACTTCAATTTAAAAACCATGAATTAATTGTATATAATACCTAGATTTATAAGGTTTGTTCCAGCATAGTGTTGCTAACTAGTTATAATTGTTAGCAACATATAATCATAGGGCATGCGCCTAACATAACAAGTTTGCAACTAGTGATCTGCTGGAACAGTTTTTGGCTATAAAAGTTTTCGGTTGTGATTTTTGCATTGTACGCATGCGCAAAACATTTGAACGTATAACTGTGGTATAACTTGCAACAGAAAATTATTGTTTCCAACAAGTTGATAACATGTTACAGCACTGATGGAACAGAAAACATTTTGTTAGATGTTTTAAATTTGCTCTGCCGGAACACGTTTTTGGCTTTGCGCATGCGCTGAAAGTAAGCAACACTATGCTGGAAGCCTGGAACAAATCTAATATATAAATAAATATTTTTTTCTGTGTATTTATAATTAAATTATTAAATATTAATACATGTAAAAATATTTCTGCTTATTATTCACTGTTGTAAAATGATAAAAACATGTAGGTATTGTTGTATTATAGAGTATAATTTAATTATTAAATTTGAATGTATTATTATTAAAAAAAGTATGTGGCCCACAACAACAACTTCTACCTATATGATATGGCCCAGTATTCACAAAAGGTTGGATACCCCTGTCGTACATGGTTCACGACTTCACGTCTTTTAAATTCAAATCTTATGGTAATAAAAATAAATAATAATCATCATAAATCTTATTATAACATCACACGCGTCTCTCAAATTTAACACTCCTATATGTATAATAATGATCCACACGGGGCTACATCCGAGTTGGGTTCCGAATTTAAAACTATTACACTAGTTGGGTCCCGAATTTTTATAGGTACCTACTACACTAGTTTGGTCCAGTATTACCTATTTAAGGTATAATACTAGTTCTTGAATATTTTTTTGGTAAGTACTACACTATACTAATATTTTTCTTCCCACTTAAACAGATTTAGAACTGTCTATAATATATTTAGACCACAGGTCCACCCATGGAATCTATAGTCTATATTATATAATATAGTATCTATCAACTATCAGGCAACTTGTAACAAATGGCAAAATAGAAAAACGCCATTTCAATTTCAAGTCCTACTTCTAAACATTACTGATACTCCTAAATCGCTAAATAATCATAATACTATCCAGCCATATGAATCACCTGATGATAATAGTCTGTAATAATGCACTAAATGGAAGAGTTGCACAATTATACATTTTTAATGTGGTCTATACCGTGCGGCCTACAATGTACAAGGGAATGGTTAGGGTTCAATCCCTAAATTGCTTTTTTATGCAACACTCCTTAAGTATAATGTATAATAATTAGGATTTTTCACTTATAATCAATTATATTAAATACTTTGTATTATTTATACACATGTATCATAAAATAATATTATGCAACATAATAATAAAACACCACTTTAGTGTTATTGTCGTTATCGATAATTAATGAAAATAGAGATTATAAATATTTATCTATATAAAACATATTATATTAGACGACTTTATTGTGCATGGCATGTAGAATATAAGTGCTTATAGATTATAGTATATACCGCGGTAACGGATTTATAAAAAGACGTTCATAAACAATGCACGTGAAATATGAGCTATAATAGTTCCGTAAACAAATATTATTATATTATAGTTATCTATAAAAATTTAATGATAAAAGATTATTTGTAAGACTAGTAGTCGTAGGCATTCAAGCCATTATTTTACTATTACTTACGTAAAATCATTTGTTTTTTAATAAACTTTTACTGATAGCATATTTTAATTTTTTTTCTGTTATTTTAAATTTTAATTTATGTAAACAATTATTAAATTAATCCAATTAGTTTTTACATTTAATTTGTTGGGAGATATTCAAGTATTTTATATTAATTTAACAATTTAAATTTATAATTATGATTTCTCAAGAATTTGAATAAACGCGAGGTAGAAATTTGAAACAAGCTGGTAAAGATATTTCAAATGCCCTAATGCCTTCGATATTTGTAATGCAGACGTATTTCCAGACATTCATAAAATATTATATGATATTTAATATCAGTTTTACCTGTGAGTCTGTGACTAAAACGACTAATGAAAGGTAGTTTCTACCATATGTTGTATTGTTGTCTGAAAACTTATCTACAATCAAGTTTGGGAAAACATCGTATAGATGGATAGGTTTTGTTGAATATAGGTAAGAAATATAAACGTAAATAAGTATCAACGAAATATTATAAATTAGTAATTTTATACTAGCCTTGTTGTTTAAATTTACTCAAACGATGATTTATATTATATAGTATTTTTTTTTTATTTAATAAAAAATATATTTATTTTAACACACTTTGTATATACTTAAATAAATAATATAAATATCCAATACTTTTTTTTATAATACCACTTTTTTTCATAATTACCTCCATTTTCTAATCCTGCTCACGGGCCGGCCTATACTTTATATTTTGATGTGCAGTATGTTCAAAGAAAAACATTTTTCATGGTGAATAATATAATATTTTAACTTAATTAACATGTTTTGAGAATGAAACTTACTTATTTTCTGACCGTAACCGATTTATCAATACAATATCACTCTTTAAGCACTGGCTTATCATATATAAAATTATTGATCCATTAGAAAAATAACTATACAGTATAAGTTTATAAGATGGTAAAAATAGTTAAAACAACAGAGAGAAGATTTATAAAAAAAATATATCAAATAGTTTTTTAGGGTCGAAGAGGATATTTAATAATAAATCCGTACTTCAGTATAAATTTGTTGTCTTTATTGAGTTAATAATGTAACGCGTTGAAAATGTGTTGCTTGTTGGACAGCTATAATACAACACTACTAAGTACAGTATAATATAAAATAAATACGATGAAGTCGCTCGCGAGATGTCTTATCGCTCGTTGGTTGTCGTACTGGTCTACCTGCCTTAATGATAATAATAATTTAATTTTCCCGGCTCCAGCATAGTTATATATTTTAGATTTAGCATTATTTGTCACCTAATCATTTTGAATGTTACACGGCGTTTAGTGTATGCAATATTGATACATCTACCAGTGCCATTTTATTGTGTATCATACGACGCGTGTTGTTTTCTACTACGAAATCGTACTTTATCTTCGTCGACTTCAGTTCGGCAGCAGTAATGTTTGTTTGGTTTTTAATATTCACACAACTGTTTGAACTATTACTAACTGTTTTCACCAGTCAGTTATCACTTATAACAATAACTTTAGTTATTAAGTATGTAAAGGTAGTGTATAATGCATTTATTGTTTAAAATTATTAAATACGCTAATATTTTATTTAATCATTAATTCATTAATTTATTTTTGTGTGTTACTTAATTGCCAGCTATAATAGTAGTCATAATAAATTATGTTTGTGTTGCTTAAATTATTAAATATTAACTAATAATATGAAATCTTTGAAAATATTTAAACAATTTTACTAGTCATTAATTTTGTAACAATTAAAAATCAATATTTCTATACTCGAAAATACGAAAAAAAAAATAAAATAAAAACAATAATTCTTTGTAGATAGAATTCCAAACTTATGGAAAATCTTATATAGCATTTTCAACTCTTAGCTACTTATACACAATTTTCATAAATTTTAAGTTTTAACTACAAAATAATTTGCAAATTTTCATGATTTTGTCAATATTTAAACTTCAAACGACAATAAAAAAAAAAAAAATTGTGCCTGTGTATTCTTATAATTGTTGAATTACTATAAGACTAACTAATGAGGAATTGTGTACTAACTTTGTATTGTAATGAATAATGATCAATCACAGAAGATTGTTGAAAATTTAATTTAAATAATTCATTAGCTACTGTAAAAAATGCAGGAAATATTTGTGAAGCCCTAAAGCTCCCCCTATTGCGCCTATGATAATGACGCCACAGTAGACATAGGGGTGGCGGGGTTGAATGTGTATGTGTGTGTCTTTATTTATATAATTATATTATCTAGATAACATTAATCAGGTATATACATTTATTATCTTTTAACGTATCTAGATAATTATGCTATAATTTATCTAATATTTAGCTTAGATACAAAATGTGCTTTTCTAGATAATTTTAATATTATGTGTCCCTAAAAAATAAAATAAAATAAGTAAGTACTTAAGTTATATTATTTTTTCAATCATTGAATTATACTACAAAAGTGAACTGTGAGGGTTAAGCGTCTAATCTATAGTATCAAGAATATAACCATTGTTATTAAAATACTTAATACCAACTACCGTAATTCCCATCGTCAAATAGAATTTATTTCAAGTGTTTTGTTTTTATAAACCAAAAACAGACGCCTATAAATATCGACCGGTTTCACATTTTCTGCAACAAGAAATTCAAAAAGAGCAAGCTGTTTGAACTACACATCTGGAGGGCCGTCATTGTAGATTGCGTAAATAATAAAATAATAACATTACACTATCGCGTCTTCGCGCACGCTAAACTAACGACATAAAAAGCGGGCAAGTGGGTACCGCTCTGCTGTACATTAGGTGCCGTGTGGATCACTATATATTGTAGGAYGGTTAAATTTGAATCCAATGATAATTATCATTGTATACGAAAAACGATTCTGAACGAAGATGATTTGTCAGCCTAGGATATAATTTTTAGTGGTTGGTTAAAAAGGTGGTTTATGTTTTAATGGCCTGAATACGTCAAAATTTAAGTTATTTTATAATTATTGTAAGCTAAACATATGAAAAATCTCGTATTCAATTTTCAACTCTTAGCTACTTATACAAAAATTTTTATGAATTATACCTACAAAATAAATTGCAAATATTCATGATTTTGATGAATTTTTGTCAATATTTGAACTTC
>VUJU01003893.1:5421-22481 GCA_009835225.1 Aphis craccivora | reverse complement strand
CTATACATTATTTAATCTAATTAGAACACGGATTTTAAATTGTTAATTCAATTAATTTAATAAACTTAACTTTTTCCTGATTACAGCACTGAACAGCAATTATGTTAAATTTATCAATTATTAATTAATTTAATTAACTTGATTTTTATGTTTATATTCTTTATTATAGATTATAGCAAAGTTCTAATTGTGCAGTCATAATGATAATTTCAAATGTAAGTGGTTCCGTTCGGAACCATGTTCGGAACCAGTTCATCGCTCTTTCCATATCACGAGCGAGGTATTCATCAAAAGTTGAATACAAACCAATAAGAAGTGTTCTTGTAGCTAACCGAGGTGAGTAAAAGAAATGCTATTATTAATACCTAATATTAAATTAGTATAAATACATATTATGTATGGGCTTGATTATCTTATACATTTAGGTGAAATTGCAATTCGTGTATTCAGAGCATGTAATGAATTGGGCATCAAATCTGTTGCTATATATTCAGAACAGGATAAAATGCATATGCATAGATTAAAGGCCGATGAATCATATTTAGTTGGAAAAGGAAAAGCTCCAGTAGAAGCATACCTTGACATACCTGAAATTATTAGAATAGCAAAAGTAAGTTAACATACATACTTTTTAAACTTCAAAAACAAATTATTGTTGAAAAATTGTTTGTACAAGTAAAAAAATTAAGAAATTACTATGTTGACTATTTATTAAAATAATGTATTTAAAAGGAAAACGATGTTGATGCTATTCATCCTGGTTATGGTTTTCTATCTGAGCGATCTGATTTTGCTCAAGCAGTCATTGATGCTGGAATCCGATTCATTGGACCATCACCTCATGTTGTACAACAAATGGGTGATAAAGTTGCTGCCAGACAAGCAGCTATTGACGCTGGTGTTCCAATTGTGGCTGGTACTCCTGGTCCAATTAGAACATCTGAAGAAGCTATTGAATTTTGTCTGAAACATGATTTACCAGTTATTTTCAAAGCTGCTTTTGGTGGTGGTGGCCGAGGTATGAGGGTGGTTCGGAAAATGGAAGTAAGTTATTAGATAAATGTATACTTGATTCAATTAATATAGGCCACAATTTTAGGACGTGAAAGAAAGTTTTGAACGTGCTAGCTCAGAAGCAAAAGCAGCTTTTGGAGATGGCGCCATGTTCATTGAAAAATTTGTTGAAAGACCACGACATATTGAAGTTCAACTTTTGGGCGATCAAGCTGGAAATATANAACGTCGTCATCAAAAAGTTGTTGAGTTGGCACCAGCTCCTCATTTAGATCCAAAAGTAAAATCATTTTACTCAAATTTATTAATAAATTTAAATATTTGTTTTATACTTAATAACATTTAATTTATCAGGTTAGAGATTTAATGACTGAACGCGCAGTAAAATTAGCTAAACATGTAGGTTATTCAAATGCCGGTACTGTCGAATTTTTAGCAGATGGTAAAGGCAATTTCTATTTTATTGAAGTTAATGCTAGACTTCAAGTAGAACATACTGTTACTGAAGAAATCACTGGGTAAGAATAGAATAGAATTAAACTAGATATCTTTATATTTTTATTTTTTGTTAGATAATATTTTATACTTTGTCATTGCAGTATTGATTTAGTACAATCTCAAATTCGAATTGCGGAAGGTGTTACATTGCCTGAACTTGGATTGACGCAAGACTGTATAAGGCCTCAAGGTTTTGCTATTCAATGTCGTGTTACCACTGAAGATCCTGCTAAAAATTTCCAACCTGACACTGGTCGTATTGAAGTAAATATTAACGTTTTAGTGAAAAACTATACATTTTTTTTAAATACTTCTAATAACACTTATTATAATAATTAAGGTATTCAGGAGCGGCGAAGGCATGGGTATCCGATTAGATGGTGCCTCTGCATTTGCTGGAGCAATAATCAGTCCATACTATGATTCATTACTTGTTAAAGTTATTGCTCATGCTGCTGATTTACAAGCATGTTGTGCTAAAATGAATCGTGCCCTACGTGAATTCAGAGTTCGAGGAGTAAAAGTAAATTGAACATCTCATAGTTATTTCTTCTTAGATTATATTCTAAAAATATATAAGTTAAATGTGTTTTATTTATAATTTAGACCAATATACCATTCTTGTTAAATGTGTTAACCAATGAAAAGTTTGTAAATGGATCAGTTGATACATATTTTATTGATGAAAACCCTCAACTATTCACACTTGAACCATCTCAAAATAGAGCTCAAAAACTATTAAACTATTTGGGAGAAGTCTTAGTAAATGGCCCTCAAACTCCATTAGCAACCAGTTTAAAACCAGCAAATGTACGCCCTAATGTACCCGAATTTCCTGCAGGTACATATGTTTTTATATATTTTATTTTTTCAAACATAATTAATTGATTAGCTTTAAGTGTCAGTACTACCTTGTACCTACTTTACCGTCATTATGCTCTAATTAATATAATATAAACTATAATTATGGTGTTGCATGTATATAATGTGTGTATATAGTTTGTGAAAATAATATTTTTTGAAATTTATATTATATTATATCTAATAGATATTATAAATATATATTTACTTTTAAAAAAATATAAAGGAGGTACATGATCAATTTCGCAGCATTTTTTAAATGTATATATTTTTTGTTAAAATAATAACTGTTATTGTAACAACATTTTAAAATGTTTATAATTGCCTTTTAAAAATATTACCCTTTTAATATCATCCAAAAGTTTTCATTAAACTCATTGTTCAACAAAAAATTGATAAATTTGCTACTTTTTTTTCTTCAATTTTTAATATTATACTTACATTAATAAAAACATTGATTTTTTTTCAAATAAAGTTAATCATATAAATTATATACCTTATAAAGTTATGTATAAATATCTAAATTGATTATACATTTTACAAAAAAATCAATTATTTTAAAGGCACTGATGTTAGGTTTTCTATACTCAAGGGATCAAATAAATTTGATCATTGTTTATAAAATAACAGATGTCTATTTAAGTATATAATTTTAGCCCTTATATAAACATGTAGACAGGTTATAACCTGTACTTACTTATAAACCTTAAAATAATTAACCATTTTATGTGTGAACTATTCTTTTAACAAGTGTATTTGTATTATAATTGTATGCACCTGTTTTACTCATTGTTTTCATATCATTGTGCATATTATGCTTGTCTAGATTACCTTGCTCATATATTAGGCAAAAATGATGCAGAAAATAATTCAGGTAATTCATGAATTTATATAATTAACTACCTACTTAACTAATAGTTAATATTTTAATTTAAAATTATTGTGTATTCATAATTATTAACATATTTAACATTGACTCATAGCCCATAGATATTAACAAGAACTAACAATTAATAGGTATTACATTTTAATATTATTTCAGTATATATTTTTAAGCCATGTATGTATCAAATGGTTTTACCGTAGCTAAAATAATTTTAAAAATATGGAATATAAATCAATATTATAAATACTTTAAAATATATTCTAGGTTTAAGTCCACCTCAAGGATTTAAACAAATTCTGACCAAAGATGGACCACAAGCTTTCGCAAAGGCAGTTCGAGACCATAAGGGGCTTTTATTAATGGACACAACAATGAGAGATGCCCATCAATCTCTTTTGGCCACTAGAGTCAGGTTAGTCAGATTTTACTTTTCTCATTAATATTTTAAATTTTAATAAATGTATATTTTAGATCTCATGATATTTTACGTATTGCTCCATGGGTGTCACAAAGTTTCCCAGGGTTATATTCATTGGAAAATTGGGGCGGAGCTACATTTGATGTCGCTCTTCGATTTTTACATGAATGTCCATGGGAAAGATTAGCAGATATGAGATCAGCTATACCCAACATACCATTCCAGATGTTATTGCGTGGAGCAAATGCAGTTGGTTACACTAACTACCCTGATAATGTAGTTTTTAAGTATGATCTTTTTTATTACTATTATATATAGTATTTGATTTAACTAAAACATTTTTGTTTCTAGATTCTGTGACCTAGCTGTTCAAGCTGGTATGGATGTGTTCCGTGTATTTGACTCTCTAAATTACTTACCAAATATCATTCTTGGTATGGAAGCAGCCGCTAAAGCAGGAGGTGTTGTTGAAGCAGCTATTGCATATTCTGGAGATGTATCTGACCCTACTAAAACAAAATACACTTTAGACTATTACATAAATTTTGCTGATGAGTTAGTTAAAGCTGGTACTCATGTATTATGTATTAAGGTAATTTAATTATTATTAAGGATAAGTCAAACTTTAGTTTTAAAAAAATAAAAAATAAATCAATTATTATATTAACTATATTCATATTTTATACCATTGATTAAATATTTAATCAATGCTCATACTATTCAAACTTAACTTATATTTTTCTAAAATGTCATAAAGCTCAAATAGTTTGACAGTTCAAGAACACTCAACCAAATATTAAATAATATTTTTATATTACATTGATCAGGATATGGCAGGACTTTTGAAACCTCGTGCTGCTACTATGCTCATTGGTGCTATTCGTTCTAAGTATCCCAATTTACCTATCCACGTCCATACACATGATACTAGTGGTGCTGGAGTTGCTTCTATGTTAGCTGCAGCAGAAGCTGGTGCTGATGTAGTTGATGTTGCTGTTGACTCAATGTCTGGTATGACTTCACAACCTAGCATGGGTGCTATCATTGCTTCATTGCAGGATACTGAATTAGATACAGGTGATAATAAAATATATAATATATCTTAATTTATTATAATACTATGTATATATTTATTTTACTATACTAATTTAATATATACTTAAAAAATATTTCTTGATTCAGGTTTGAACTTAAAAGAAGTTTCTGAGTATAGTGCTTACTGGGAACAAGCAAGAACTCTATATGCACCATTTGAATGTACAACAACAATGAAATCAGGAAATGCTGATGTCTACATAAATGAAATTCCTGGAGGTCAATATACCAATCTCCAATTCCAGGCTTATTCATTAGGATTAGGAGACTTCTTCGAAGATGTGAAAAAAGCTTACAGAGAAGCTAATATTTTACTAGGTGATATTATTAAGGTAAAGTATAAGTTAAAACATTTTATTATTTTTTGAAAAATATTTGATTTCAAATTTTCAAAATAATAAATGTTTAGGTAACACCGTCTTCCAAAGTTGTTGGAGATTTTGCTCAATTTATGGTACAAAACAAATTAACTGCTAAAGATGTATTAGAAAAGGCCGAAGAACTAAGTTTCCCCAAATCTGTCATTGAATTCTTACAAGGTGGTATTGGTGAACCATACCAAGGTTTCCCTGAACCATTGAGATCAAAAGTAAATAATACGATTATTATATTAAATATTATTACTAGAAACAATTAGATGTTTTTACTATATGAGTGAAAAAGACCATCCTTAGAATTTGTAATAGTAAAATAGGTTTCTTAAGAAAAAAATATTTCATCATAACGTTTTAATTTTTATTACTGTAATCTAAAACCTAAAACTAGTAGGTACTACTTGCTCATAACATGACTTAATTAATAATACGCCATATCCGCATGTGTTGTCTGCTTCTTTTAAGTACATAACAAATTTACACTCAATAGATCACATGAAGCTCGGTTAGTTAAAAAATTAGAGTTAATCGATCTTTTTTGAAATTTGATGGTTAACTTAGCTTAGGTTGGGTACCTATGTTTGTATGTTGATTTTTACGATTATTCATTTTTTAAGTGAGTATTGAACATTTTTAATTTACACCATAATATACACGCATAACTTGCTAAAAATTTGAGCAATCGTATAAAACTAACGTGAAATGTTCTTCATCATTCATTACTGCATATTATACAAATGCAATTATAATGTTCTTTTATTTTTAAATAAAAATATTTAATTGAAATTCCCCACTCCCTAACTCATTATAATATTACTATGAATTCTTTATACTTCTTCACTTCTTCTAGTATTGCTATAACTTCAAAATCTCTCTTTTAAAATTTTATTGGTTTTTGATCGTTACCTATATTCTTATCAATTTCACTCGTTTCATGCTTTCTTTACCAATTTTTTTTTTCCATTTATTCAATAGAAGAAATCTATATTTTATTGGTTAATGGTTATTTCTCACTTTTCAATTCCTGTTTTATTCTTTATAATTTCCATGATTATGGTTGTTGGATTTTTTATGTAAATTAAGTAATAGCTTACTTTTAATCTTTTATATCTAATCTGTATCTTTCACTTTAATTTATCTTAGTAAAATATTTTTATAACTTAAGAACTTGAAAAGTTAATGTATTATTATAGGTTTTGAAAGACATGCCACGAATTGAAGGACGGCCTGGATGTACTTTACCTCCTCTAGATTTTAACAAAGTTAAATCAGATTTACAAGAAAGATATCAAAAAGTTAGTGATTATGATGTTATGAGTTCAGCTCTTTATCCTACGGTCACAGATGAATTCCTGACATTCAAGGAAAAATATGGACCAGTAGATAAACTTGATACTAGAATATTTTTGACTGGACCTAAAGTTGGAGAAAACTTTGAAGTTAGTATTTTTAAATAGTTACTTAATTAATTAAATGTACGATTAAGTATTGTTTTGATCATTATAATATAACAAGCAACAATTTTTTAGGTAACAATTGAAAAAGGTAAAACTTTAGCCTTCAAAACACTTGCGATTTCTGAAGAGCTAACTGCCAATGGTGAGATCGAAGTATTCTTTGAAATGAATGGTCAATTGCGGTCTGTGTTCATACGAGACAATGAAGCTTCTAAAGTATTTAATTTAGTAAAATTGATTATCTGAAGTCATTATTATAACACGGTTGTTGTTTTTTTTGTAGGAGATGCATATACATCCAAAAGCATCAAAATCGAATAAGGGACAAGTTGGGGCACCAATGCCTGGATCAGTAATGGATGTACGTGTGAAAGTAGGCGATAAAGTCGAAAAAGGTGCACCATTAGTTGTTCTATCTGCAATGAAAATGGAAATGGTGGTACAATCGCCTATTGCTGGAACAGTTAAACAAATTGATATAAGTGTTGGAATGAAATTAGAAGGAGATGATTTGTTGCTATCAATTGAACCATAATTTTGTTTTAAAAAATGAATTTATTAGGACTTAACCTTTATGGTTTTCACCCCTCCCCCTAAAAAAAAAAACAGTTATAGTTTTAAGATTTAATAAACTAGTCAGTGATTGTTAAAAAAAATGTATTTAAACGAATTGGTGGTGATAATCCATTTGAACAAAAAATGTATACTAATGTAGACATTTGTTTCATGATTTTTATGTTTTTAATGTTTCAATGTTGTAATTGTCAAAATATTGTTGTTAATATTTATTTTTAGATATTATTTTATGGACTATTTATGAAAAAAAAAAACTAATTTTAAGTGTTATAATTTTTTAAATCTTATTTTTTTATGATCAAAATTTTTTCATAATATAAATTCAATTTATTAAAACTTTAAATCAGCATTAAAAAAAGTTTAAAAATTTGAACTGTTTAAAATATTGGATACATTATTTTATTATTATAAACTAAAAAACAATTTATGACTAAAATCTGAATTAAAATAATTATTATAAATATTAAATAAGTTTATTTATACTTGTATTAAATAGAAGATAGTTTTATAAAAAAAAAAGTTCCAGTGTATATTAGTTTGAAGAATGTCCATTGATGTAATAATCATTAATTTTAAAGAAGCCAAAGTAAATAATAGTAATAGTAATTATGTGATAAAATACTGAAGATTGCTGTTTGCTTTTAATCCGTCTTCATACTAGTTACTAATTTCATCTCCTCACTAAACTTCTATAATGCATTTTATACAATTATTTAACCATTTATTAAATCACATAACATGTTATCATAGCCAGTAGGTAGATAAAATCAACAAACTACTCATAATAGTGTAATTAGATAAAAAACTGAGGGGAGAAAAATAATTGATTTGCTCAGGTCTAGTTCATAGGGTAGACAATATAGGCCCATGCCTAGGGCGGCATTTAACATTTTTGTGTTATAGATAAAAAATAATATTTGTTGTAATATTTACATGCGAGGGGCGGCAAAACTCAAGTTTATATAGTTGTGTTTAAACACTTGAGTCAGGCCTGGATTTGCTTAATTAAAACCATAAGGACAGATAATATAGTTTTATTCTATGTAAAGTATATCTCTAATTATTTATTTTTAGACAAATCTCATAACTTACTCTATGACTTAGAAAGAAAATTGTATGGAACTGGTACCAATATTTTTAGGCACGTTAATGAAAAAAATATTAACATAAAGTGATGTGCAACTTTCAATTTTTTTAAATACCTAATTATTAAATATTTTGTTAAAAATATAAGTTGTAAATACCAATATATAAATATGATTTTAATTTAATCTTTACATATTATTTTTCAAATGAATTGATAAAAGCTAAATTGTTACTATCAATTTTTAAATGTTAATTAAAAAAGTAACCAACTGATTAAGTTAAAAAATTAAGTATTGGATTTATTTTTTATTTAAAAAAAAAATCAGATTTTTACTGTAGAAATACCCAGGCGCAAAATACCTTTAACCCTCCCTCTATAAAACAGCATAAAAAAAAATGGTTACATTATTGTAGATGAATTATTAGTTTTGGTTATTTCACTTCAAAGTTCAAACCAAATATTAACATCTTAAAGAAATATATAACTTGTATCAGTATACTAATCAAAACTTAGGTGAAAATATAGACTAATAATATTTATTTTTTTTTCAATTTGACTGTAATTAAATGTATTATTTTTATAACTTAGATATCAATTTTAAAGAGCTAACCAATTATTTGAATTAAATTAATGAATTCAAATTTTTTTATATAGTTTTTAATTATAAATTTAGAACATATTGCTTCTTGAAGTAATTAATACTCTAGATAGTCATTATAATGAAAAATAATGTATTTTGTGCTTTTGTCTTTGAGAACGTCACTAGATTCAACATATAAATAAGTTAAATTTGAATTTAATGATAAGCTATTACAAAATATGAATAATGATTCTGGGCAGAGAGCACAGATACATAATTTTAATCTTTTATTTCTAAGGATATCTTAAAATGTATTTATATTACTAAGTCGTGCTATTGTGCTAAGTAAAAGTGCCATAAAAACAAATATAATAGTTTTAAGAAAAATGCATTTTTGTATTTTTCATTTTCTTACACCTTTATCATTTTCTATACTATTTGGTTTTGGTTTTAAAACATATCGTATTTTGGATCATATTATTGACTTATTATTATATGACTGAAAGTTACATTTATAATTATATTATTACTTAGCAACAAAAGCCGTAAATACTTCTATTTACTAAGAAAAAATGCCATTTGCAAATTTAATAGTACCTATAATACAAATAATAACGTTCACTGTTAAGGTTGCAAATACACTAAAAAATAATTTACAATCGGAAGAAAGTAAAATTACTATAAGTTATAAGTAACAAAATAATAAGCTTCCAAATGATAACAATTTATAAACTACTAGCTGATCCTGCACGGCGTTGCCCGGGGCAAATTAAATAATGTCATTAGATAAACTGTCTTAAAATTATATACAATTATAGCTGACCCTATGTTCTTCATTGCTTGTTAAAAATTCTTACTCTATAATATGATTCAAACTTTGTTTAATTTGTTGTTTAATATTTGGTTTAATGGTGTTGTTCAAAATTTCAAAATTTTCATTGACTATTTTGAATCTCAAAAATTGTACAAACACCACTTTAAAATGCTTTCTTATTGCTCATTACATTTGTGGTACCTAACCTAAATTGCAAGTTTTGATCTATCATTGTTCAGGCTCACTAGTCAGTGAGTTAGTCAGGATTCAGATTATATTATAGCTATTCCGTTTGGCATTGCCCATGAGACTTATTCAAGCAGTATAGTATCAGGTAGGCAATCCACCAGTGGATTGTGGAAACCGTGAGATATGTACGTAAGTTTATAATTTCTAACCCTTAAGTTAAACAACATATCTGTTATATCTTTATGAAACAGATTAAACAATAACTACTTAAATAATTTTAGCAAATGCAATGACCAAGGTGCATAAAAAACTATAATTTTCTATCAATTTTTTTTCACTTTTATCCTTTTTTAAACCCCTGTAGGGGTTGAATTTTGAAAAATCCTTTCTTAGTGTCTACATCACGAAACAAAACTACTGTCTACATTTCATACTCATAACTTCAGCAGTTCCAGCTAGGGGTTGATTATTATTAAAGTACAATTTCCTTTATATATACTAATATTATATATTATTTAGAGATTAATACTTATACACACTTATAATAATACAGTGACATCAAAAAATTACTAAGCAATGACACCATAACTTAAATAAAACATGGAAATATTAAGAAAAAATGCCGTATTTACAAAAATATTTACAGAGTTAATGTTTAGTAAATACAAGATAAAGAATTCTAACTTAGTACCACTAATTTTTTTCAATTACTCACGGCATTTTCAAAAAATTATAATTGTGTTTTAGTTTATTTAATGTAATTTATGGGGGGTTTTTTTTTCTATAAAAAATGTGTATAATCAGTAATACCTATCAAATGCGGTAGCTAACACATTTTTTTTTTTATGAGATAGTACTTTTGCTTAGCAGGGAATTATTGTAACTTAACTTTTTAGTATGGTAGGTTGAACTTATTTTGCAAAAAAACATAACATATACCATTGTTATTAATTTAAACAAAAGAAAAATTTTAAATATTTAGAAATATCAAAAGTATGAAAAAAAAGTTAATCAAGTATTTGGTGAACATTTAAAGTTTCTATGGTTATTCATTTTTGAAATATAACAAAAAGAAAAAACAAAATTGAAAATTGATTTCATCAAAAATGTACATCTTATACATAGTTATTTAATACAAAACATGTAAGTAGGATATTTTATAAACGCCATAAAAATACATAAACAATTTGATTAATTAAACATATATTAATTTTTAACAATACATTTTACTCTTTTATTGTTAATTCAATAAGATTGAAACTACATTATTCTTAAAATATTTAATAACACTTTAACAAATTTATGCTACTGGCTTTTCTTGAGTGTTATTTTCTAGTATTTTATCTAATTCACCTGACCTATGTAATTCCAACATAATATCACAACCGCCAATGAATTCTCCATCTATAAAAACTTGAGGAATTGTTGGCCAATTGGAATATTCTTTTATTCCTACAAAACGTACATGTGAATTAATGATAATCACATAGGTACAAACCTACAGAGGAAGAATTTTTTGAGTAATGATCACATTATGGGGATAGAAAAATTGAATATATAGCTTAATCAATAATATAAGATAATTAAAAACAAATATTATAAATATTTACCATTTCTAAGATTTTCATCAATCAATACATCATGAGCTTCAAATTTAGCTTTGTGAATATTTAAAATATCAACAACTGCATTACTAAAGCCACATCTGGGAGCTTGTGGTACACCTTTCATGAAGACAACAATTTTGTTACTCTTTACTAACTTTCCTATATGCGATTGAATTGGATCATCAGATTTAGTACTTAGAAATTGTTTATAAGTCAGTGAACTAATTCTTGTCGTTTTATTGATGTTGATCATTTGACGTAATATCGACGTCATGTTTCAAAAGTTAATATCTTAGTAGTGTATATTATTTTAAACGAAATTTTAATAATTGATGTTTAGGTTGACTTAAGATGCTTGAATATATAATTAAGAAGTTAGAACGGTAATTTATAGTTTTACCTGTAAAAATTGAATATTATACAAATATAAAAAATATCAAGTTAATAGACTGAAGTCAGAAGATATTTGCATAGTCGTTCACTCTTAACTCAAATTATTACATTCACACTTCACAGTTGAAAAGATGTAGTCGAATCCGGAGACCGGAATTCTAGATCTCCCGTTTTCTGAAAATTGATAAGTTGAATATATAAGTGTAGTAAGTAATAATATGCATAGACCTAATTTATAATAATTAATAGGTCTATGGTCATATGTATGATAACCGTGGAGTATATTTACATACCGCAATCTTATCGAATGGTACATGGTTATATTGATTGTTTATCACTACTTATCAGACAAATTCAAATGATTTAAGATGAGATTACAAACATAACCTCGAAAAATTTGAGAGGAAAACTTTAACCTCGAACTACAAAATAGGTACCAGGGTTAATACAATAAATTGAAAAAATACGAAAAAATAATATTTTATGAGAGGTGCAATTATTTTAGGAGTATAAAATATAAATAATACCTATAAATTATAATACAATTTAAATTTAATTTTAGAATCAACGAAAAAAGAAAAAAATTTATATGTGTTTATGGTGGGGAGAAAGTGTTCGCCATTTTTCCCTTCCAGCCGACCCGTCGACCCCACACCGACACATTATTTAAGATTAATTTACATGTTAGCGGGACGTATAGAGGCGGTATACGACCCCCTGAATCTCAATTGATAGACCTGACCATTATCCATTCAGACGCTAAACAAATTCGGATATTTTGTCAACAAATCGTGTTAAATTCGAAATCCGTACAAGGTTTTCCGTCCACAATGGCAGACGGTGAACCATTAAGTATAGACAGCATAATCGCACGACTATTAGAAGGTAAGATTGGCAAACAATTCGTACGAAGGAACTATAATTGGAATTTTTATTACAATACAACCGGGTAGGTTCATAACTTTCATTAGATGGGTTAACAACTTAAAGTTAGCTTCCGATCAGTTAATATATATCCCATTCAGTAAAAATTTGAGAATAGACATTATTTGAACGTTAAAATAATGGGTTTAACACTATTTAACACTTATTTATAATTTAAACTAATACCTACATCAAAATTATGCAAATTAACTATAATAATAGTATACTTTTATATGGCCATGTAATTGATTCATTATTTTGAAATTGATAATATCAAGACACTTAATAAAAATGTTAAACAGATCTGTTTATATATATTCTATGAAATCCAGAAATCTTAGGGCGTCATTTTTTAAAGATTTTTTGGTACCCTTTTTGAGATGTGTATTTTTTTCAAAATTGTTTTTATTTTGTAGTAATTTATCATATAGCTGCATATATATTGCGCTTAACCTGAAATTAAATAGTGTTGTAGATTTGTAGAAAGTTATTCAATATAAAGGTTATTGATATAATTTTGTATAAACAAAATATTCCACCAATAATTTACAATCCTCAATTGTTGGTGATCATTGTGACAGTATAATATGGGTTTTTGATCTGTCTTTTTATGCTTTGGTATTTTTAGCTTCCTATCAATTAATACTTAGTATTGTGGCATATCTTTATAACGGTTTCACTCTACACTTTTAAAAAATAATTTTAACTATACACTTTGTTTTTACAATGTTATTTATTATATAACTCACCTAATATATTAAAATGATAAATGTATACATTATATATTTATAAATATAATATTTGAAAGAGTTAGCTCTAGTTTAGATTTAACTTGGTTAAAATGTATACTAGTAATGGGCTCACAAATATGAAATAAGGTAGGTATGTTCTGAATTACTATTTCTAGGAATGAATAATAAATTCAACTTATGCACCTGATTCTCAAACAATTATCAAATAAGTACAGTAATTAATTAAAATGTACCTATACATATCAGATATTTAAATTGAATTTGTTGTATTTTTGACAACTAATTTCGATGTTCATCAGAAATCTAGTAACTACCTTTTAATATTAAAATCCTAAAGAATTAATAAATATAATAAATCAAATTCATGAGGTTAATACTCATGTTATTAGGCCCCCTCCATTCACAGTATGACTTTTGCTAAAAACTCTCAAACCAGTTGAGCAAGCTTTTGGTGAATGCACGTGTGTAAATAAACTGTTCAATTATCTACTAAAATAAGATGATTAAATTCAGTTTCCAGTTAATGTGTGACTATGTTAACAGGTGAAATTTAAATTAATTGCAAATTAGAGATTTGCGAGATAGTTAACAATATTTCATATTATTACCTATCTAAAAATCAAGCTTTGGCACTACATTTTTTTATATATATTCTAACTGAGTAGTTCTAGTCCTTCAATTTCAATCAAAATTGAATTTCCACTTAAAATTATACTTTATTGTTTTCCGTCTCTATAATTAGTTAAAAATGTTTATAAAACATGCAAACAATACTAGTTATGAACATTTATATATTAGTAGAAAATATTTATTGTATTATTCTTACAATTGTATAATATTACATAAAAGTACTTTATTTATAGTAAGAGGATGTCGACCTGGTAAAACAGTACAAATGTCTGAAGCAGAAGTTCGAGGATTATGTTTGAAATCTAGAGAAATATTTTTACAACAACCAATTTTATTAGATTTAGAAGCACCTTTAAAAATATGCGGTAAATAATAATTTTTGCAAGAATCTTTTTCTTCTTATTATTATTATTATTTTTGTGTTTTTTATATTTTGTTAATTAGGAGATATACATGGACAGTATACTGACTTGTTACGTTTATTTGAGTATGGAGGCTTTCCTCCAGAAGCAAACTATTTATTTTTAGGAGATTATGTTGATCGTGGAAAACAGTCCTTAGAAACCATATGTCTTTTATTAGCATACAAAATAAAATATCCAGAAAACTTTTTTCTTTTACGAGGCAATCATGAATGTGCAAGTATAAACAGGATCTATGGATTTTATGATGAATGTAAAGTTATTTAAATTGTAGTTAATAATTTAAACTATGTTTTTTTTTATATTTATGCATATTTATGTATAGGTAAAAGACGTTACAATATAAAATTATGGAAAACATTTACTGATTGTTTTAATTGTTTACCTATCGCGGCTATTATTGATGAGAAAATATTTTGTTGTCATGGCGGACTTAGTCCTGATTTACAAGGAATGGAACAAATTAGGCGTATAATGCGTCCAACTGATGTCCCAGACACTGGTAAATTTTCTATTTTTTAGTTTAGAATGGCTGTAGGGTACTTATTAATATACCTTATCAAAATACACTCAGTCTAATGATACTACCTATATGTCTTATGTATATAATCATTTCATAAATTTAGAACTCTACACTGTTCCATGAAAGAACAACCTTGCCTACTGATCTGTGTTAGATTCTTGGTTTGTGTCAGAGCTCCCTCTGATGCAAAACATATTGGATCTGAATATCTGATAGAGAAATGATAGACCAACCTGCAGCAACTAGAGATCAGTTTAAATGTACAAAATTAATGTTTTTTCTTGGAACAAAATATAACCAATCATTTTCTGAAGAAATAGATATAATTTCTAAGTTGGTTTGTAATGTTAAGCAGTAACCAACTTTGATTTAATTCAATAATGTTTCGATTATGTACTTATAGGATTGAAAAAGTAATCAATATTAACACAATTATTTGTTTAGTTGCCTTTCTAGAATATTTGAAGCACTACTACTCACTATCAGTGCTAGTCTTATGTACATATCTTAATTTCAATACATACTTAACAATTATATGCTGTAATTATTTAATAGTCTTAAGTTAGTGCTCCAGTTTATAAATTGGCAATTTTTAGTTTCACAAAAAAATTAGTATATATGGAACATAAAATCATTTTACAATTAGTTTTTCTATAGGTTAGGTACAGCATCAGATAATACATTTTTAAATTATTTTTACTATTTTTTGTAGCCAATGCCGGATCTACTATATTTTTTACCCGGGGCAAAGTATAAAATTAGCACCCTCCCCCTTTGTTATGCCCACAATTTGGCGCCCCCTAGATCCGGCCCTGTTTGTAGCTAATATTAATTGTATGGTTTTTTATCACATTAAACTTAGTGTATTTTTTTGTAGGTATATTAGACAAACAATGTTAACAAAAGCTATTTATAGAAAAGATTAACTAGAGACTAGATTCCTGAATAATTTTGTAATAAAAAAACCAAAAAAATACCTTTAAACGATGTAGAATGTTTAAATTTAAAAAAATTAAATTCTTTTTTTTTTAATGAAAATTATTTCATTTATCTCTTGTTTTAGGTTTATTATGTGATTTGTTATGGTCTGATCCTGACAAAGATGTAACTGGTTGGGGAGAAAATGATAGAGGTGTTTCTTTTACGTTTGGTACAGATGTTGTAGCAAAATTTTTAAATAGACATGACTTAGATCTCATATGTAGAGCACATCAGGTAAATACAATAGATTTTAATTAATGGACCTTAATTTAAATTTTTCATGTTTTTCAAAATTATAGGTTGTAGAAGATGGTTATGAATTTTTTGCCAAAAGGCAATTGGTTACATTGTTTTCTGCACCAAATTATTGTGGGGAGTTTGATAATGCAGGTGGAATGATGTCTGTTGATGCAACTCTGATGTGTTCATTCCAAGTAAGATTTTAATTATATAATTGTATTAATATTTGTGATACATACCAAAATAATTATAAAAAGTAATATAATAATATTTTTATAATACAGTGAGTTTTGCTTAATGTGTTCATATTGGTTTAGATCATTTTGATTCCATTAACCAGTTGCTTCCATGAAACATTTTTTTTTCTAATGATTTTATATTCATATGTATGTTTAAAATAAAATAAAGTTTAAAAACTATATTTTTGATTTCACCCGAGAATCACTAATTTCATTTTCATTTAAGGCCTAAAATCCATATTCAATAAATATACATATAATGTCTAATTAAATACCTACATAATAATACATGTATATTGTACATAATAATATTATAATATAACAGCTATTATCAGTTTGAAATAACATAACGACGTTGAGAATGTAAATAAAAGTGATTCAATTATCCGGTACTTGATGATTCTAATAATTTGTTAATTTAACATTTATAATAACAAAAGATTTGATTTGGGATTTTAATTTTTAATTCTATAAACCAATGATCACATTAGGTGAAACTC
>VUJU01003892.1:0-20430 GCA_009835225.1 Aphis craccivora | reverse complement strand
TTTATTATTTCCATTTATTAACTAAACTAAACTAAACTAAAAAAAAAAAAAAGGTTATCAATATGATGTCGTCCCGGTTTGGTGATTTTAAAATCTGGCAACCCTATGTATATAACGATGAGAATGTGTCAATACAGTTATTCGAAAAATATTGAAGCCAAGCAATTGAATAAAACTAAAAAAAAGTTATCAAAATTGGTTACTTCTTAAATCTAAATTTCAAATTAATATAATTATGTATACCTACTATAGTTTACCGATAATTATTAATTATATTTTAGATTATTATTATAATAAATAAATACAAATACTGGAACGAGAACTATAAACCTGAACATGTATTTATTGTATAGCTATTCATATAGAATTCATAGACGAACATAAATATTGTTGTAATACACTAATACTATATTTTACTTCTATATATTTGAAGAACAAGAAGTATGTTAGAAAATAGAAATACAGAAACAGAATATTAAAATAATATTTTATTAATGTAGTCATACAATTTATCACATAGAGAGCGCTGTGTGCTGGTGTAAAAGCCATTTTGAGCTTCACATTTTCACGGTCCGTTCCGCAACCATATTATCTATAGCCGTGAACTAGACAAATATTTTTATCTTTTCCAAGTTCAATAAATATTTTACAGAACCGAATAAACCATAATGTTAGCGTACCTAACGCTAACGTTGCTAACACAATACCTACCAATCATGTAACAGTATAATATAGCGATACAGATGACGGTTTAAATGGTTTAATACAAATAAACAAATTTAAAACGTACGCCTACAACAAATATGAACCGAGAAATCTTTATAATAGCAATAATACACCACAAATTTTACAAAAAATATCCGTAAACCAAATACAGTAAATTTAAATTCTATTCATACAACCCGATACAGCACCAGCACAATCGCTATCAATATAATAGGAATCAAAAATACGACAAGAATGAGCATAAAAATAGTAAATACCTACGTACAACGTTGCCGTATTTATTTAAAATATTGCTGTTTTTGTCTTTCAAAATTATAAAAAAAACTGTTTATAAATGTCATAAAATATATGAATAGATCACAGACGCGGATCTAGAAATCACATCTAGATTTAAAAACATTCCTAAAATGTATTTTATAAAAAATTGAAAAAAGAATTTGAAAGGTTCTAATTTTTGTTTCTTATAACTTATTTATAACCCTATACATTATAATGTTTTTTTTTTATTCAAAATGTTTTTATTTTTCAGATTGCAAATTCCATTACAAAACCATTTGATCAAATTTAAAAATGAAGTACCTAAATAGAGTAAATCAAAACTTAACTTTCATATATTAAGTAGGTATATTTAAAATTGTGAAAAAATTACAAGATAACTATTTAAATTTAAACATCCATGTGTATAGTTTCTTCTTATTATACATATTTTCTATTGAAACAGGTTAAACCACTAAACTATATACCTAATAGGTACATAGACTGTTTTAAATATTGTTCAGTCTTCAGTCAGTGAATTTGACCTAACTAACTCGATAATGACTGTTTTAATTTATTTTAAATTATTAATCATTAACTAAGCTTTAATATAGGTAGTTTAAAATATTAAAATAATTGGATTAGGCTAATTTCAAGTCTCAAGTGTAATTTTTATAGATATTTATTTAAAAATTGCCAAGGAACTAATGTGGTTATAAATTTATAATACCGCTGAACGTTCCATATTATGTAAGTAGTTTATTTAATATCATACACATTATATGTATAATTTTGTATATATAATCAATTAATACGATCAATAACTAAGATTTTAGTTTATCCATATAATATATTATATATTTATATATTAATTATATCGGTTAAAATATCCTACCGTATATGGATTACCTAATATCCATGTCTCCATGACGTGAGTCATGACCGAAAACGGAGTTACTACGGTCATACAGGTTTGTACGTAATTACATTATATAGAATTATAGGTATAAAGTATTGAATTTTTCTTAGATATCTATATACCTACCGACTCTACTCTGATTATTATTTTGAATAGTAAATTATGTAATTTGTGTTTAAAATTTGGAATTTTACTCTAGAATATAAAGATCTTTTTAGCACAATATTTGTAGAATAACCAAAAAGGTATTTGCAATATTTGCATTTTTAAATATCTTTATTATTATAGTACCTATAGGCTATAGTGTTAATTGTTAAATATAAGCATATAACTGTATACAAGTCATAGAGTAAAACAAGTAATAGTTGATATTGATACAAGTACAGTACGTGTACGTCAGTACCTAAACTACAGTCTACAAAATAAATGGAAGATGTAACCTTCTAACTATTCAAAAATTAAAAACGTATCCAGTATTCCAGTGTAACCAATCAGAAACTATGTGTAGCGGCCGCCCATATTCCAGCTACAATGAATGTAATCATAAAAAGTGTCCGGGTGTTATGTCGTTCGATGTTGTCATAATGGACATACTGTATTTCTATTTTTGTTTACTGCTATTATCAATTTATCTCATATTATTAAATTACTTTTACTTTTTTATTTTTTTTCCAATTTTTCATAATAGGTAGGTAGTTTTAACTTAAATTGTTCTAGTGTAAGGATGTTAGAACTGTTAGTAGATTTTTAAATGTATGTTTATTTTACTGGGTGTAGTGCAATACTATGTAATAATGTGCTGGGTCGTTTATAAATGTATGTTAAGTTAATGACAAACCTTATATAGCAGGAATATGATCGTTTTACCTTAACAGATTGTTAATATAATATATAATATTTCGAACTTATTTATGTTTAACCATGGAAATAACATTAACCGAAAAAGAAGAATTCATGCAAGAGCATTTAGTTGTTTGGGTAAGACAGTTTTTTAATTTTATTTTCAGCGTTTATCACTATCTTTAATTTGACCAGATTGCTTTTTATTCAATTGATTATAAATACATATAATATCTATTTAGTATTTTGTTCTCTAAAATTATGTTAATCAATGAATAACATTATTAATTAAAACTGAATATGTGATTTTTTCAAAATAATACAATCTTGTACAGTTTATTGAAAACATTGTTCATTAGTTAAAAGTTTCATACTAATAGTATACTAGGTTTAAATGATCTACGAGTAAGTAATATTTATGAATTTGGATAATTTACTTTACTTTGATGTGCTCATGGCATTTTAGGTTAAGCAAGCAATATCAGTATATACTAAAATAAACAAGAAATAAGCTTTAAAAACGTATTTAAATATATAATTTAACAATTTTTTTAGTTACAATCATGCTTAAACAAGCCTGAAAAATTAAGTGTATATGAAAATTTAATTGATGGAACATTGATTTATGAAGTATTACTTTTGATGTAAGTACTAAGTATTAATCTTTATCAATTTATCACACTAATTTTTTTATTGTTGAAATTGATGAATATAAAATATTTTTGTTTTTTTTGTTCTTTAGAGATCCTGAACCATTATATCATACCATTGTTTCTGGTCAAAATGATCCATCCATTAGGATCCAAAATATTAATTGTATTTTGAAAAATATTAAAATGTTATATGAAGTAAGTTATTTAATTTAATATTTAACTACATAATACTGCATACTTAACTTAAATTGATTGTAAATATTCTAGGAAGAACTGGGACAGGTTATATTGACAATGCCTGATTGTTTGCGTTTAGGACGGGAACCCTATTCAAAACATAGTTTTGAAGACATGAAATTATTATTGTTATTATTACTTGGTTGTGCAGTTCAATGTCCAAATAAAGAATCATTTATTGAACGTATAAAAACATTGCCTATTGAATCTCAACATGCACTTGTGCATTATATAAAACAAGTAATATAATGTTACTATTGTAGTAACTTGAATACTATTAATTTATTAATATAATTTTTTTTTTTAGCTTTTTATTATAAATCTAGCTTATTAATATAATTATAACTAAATAATTGTTGATTGAATGTATAGATAACTGAAAGTCAACAAATTGTAATTACTCAAGAGAATGCCGAGCAATTAACAACTGACCTCATGATTTCTCACATTCGGCAATTGGTTAAAGAACGTGATCAATATCTTCAGGTAACTGAAAGATATGCTAAAAAATATATACTAACACAATAAAAACAATTTTGGTGTAAATAAAATATGAGCTATCTTTATTATATACTATTAAAATAAATAATAAGTATTGATTAATAAAGTGAGTTCAGACATTTATATACAGTGAGGGAGTCTGTATGTAGTAAATAAGTAAATAACGATTTGATTTATTATTTATCTTTTATATAATCAATGTCATAAACTATTTGGCTATTATATAATTATACTATTATTTCTTTTCTCTAATATAGTAGTATTATTTTTGTATATTTTAAATACTATGGTACTGTATTGAATATTTTTTTCCAATATACAATTCAAAATTGTAATTGTTCTTAAAATAAATAAATAACTTTACTTTAAAATAATATGGTGCTGCTAACATCAACAATACTTATTTTTAAAATAGGTTATTTTATATTTCACAAATAATTATATCATAGATTTATTTTTACTGTACGACCCATTTAAAATAATATTTAAATTATAATAATTCACAATATACTGATTATCATTCCTTCTGTTTTATTGTTGATCACCAATTTTTAAACAACTTTTAGTAATGTGATAGCATTGTGGTGACACATAACTGATATACTTATATAATATGTCTAGGACAATGATGGAAGACACCAGTATATAATATAGTTAGACTAAAAATATTGCATCATATTTATATTTTCATTCATGTATATATAAATATATTAGATATATTAAATTATATTAATCTAATAGATTCAAATTATTGAAAAAAATAATATCACAAAAATATTAATCTTAATGACATATAAAATGTTCTACTTATAATTTATGCTTGTCATTCTAATAAAAATTGTCGTTTTTTTAAGCTAAATAATGTGCTTATTAGTTGACTTGATAGCTGCACTAGTGAAGAAAAGGTGTCAGCTATGAGACATATTAAAACTTGAACATCATACAGACAGATAAATATTTTTCTAACATTAAGTTTCCATTATTTAAATGCCATTTAAATAAAATATAGCTTATGTAATTTAAAATAATATATTTTCACGTTCAAATTTCCATAAATACATTGTAAAAGATTTACAGTAACTTATAGCAACACATTATATATTAAACTAAATTAAACGTGCAAGATAATTTTTATCTAATAATTTAATTTATCAATTTAAATTATAATCAAGCAAAAACATAATATAATATGCTTTATTTAAGTAAAAAATATTTTTTAGATGTGGACAGAATTAGAAGAAAAACGTTTTTCTAATTTAAAACCTTTAGAAGCTGGTGGTTTAACCATATCTATTAGTTCTAGTGGTGATAATCAAAACTATGCTCTTGAACTTGCTGATTGGAAAGCTAAGCTTCGAAAACTTAGACATGAATTGTAAATATATATGATATAAAACAATTATAAATAAACATTAAATTATATGTTTGATTTTCTTACAGGGAAGAAAAAACTGAAGCATTAGCTGAAGCTAAGGAAGAACTTGAACAAACTAATCTCACTGCAGTTAAATTAAAAGAAGAGGTACAGTATAATTGCATTTTATTTTTATTTTTATAATTATCATGAATCATGATATATTGTTATTAATTATTTCAGCTTCAACAAATCAAAGTGGATGCTAGATCAGCAAAAGCATATAGAGATGAAGTAGATGCTTTACGAGAAAAAGCATCTAACTATGAACACCTGGAAATAGAAATAAAAAAATATAAGGAAAAATTAGGAGATTTAGATTATTACAAATCTAGGGAAGAAGAGCTTACTCAAAATAATTTGCTTCTCCAAGAAACAAGAGAAACTCTTGAAGAACAACTTGTCAAGTTTCGAAGACGAGCATCTCAGCTACAAGAAATGGAATCACAATTGTTACACTTTAAACAAAATATTAATACCATGACATTAGAACGAGATGCACATTTGAGAAAAATTGATGAACTTATCAATGAAAATGCACAGCTTGATCTACTTAATAAATCTTTTCAATGCAATGAAAGTTTTAACAAAGAAATTGGCAATGATAGTTATTTTGATCATATTGGTAAGTATTATACTATAATAATAATAATAATAATGTAGCCTATTAAATAGAATTTTGAAGTAACAATACTTGTGCTACCTTGTACTTAAATATTTATTAACAATACTTAAATTAACACGTTGACTGTGACATGGCCGCTGGCAGTCATCTGTAATTTTTAAATGTTATGCATTTGTGACCGCCGGCGCCCATAGTTTACCATTGCTACCAAGCCATATGACTACCGGCGACAATAAATTAATTTGGTTATATATTATTAACTTTTCAAAGGTGCTACAATAATGCACTAAAATAAGGACTGTGGCATAGTGGGAATCATTACAATTTTTTTGATATAATACATTGATTAAATATACCTATAAATATGTATATTTAATCAATGTATAATGTTTTTTTTTATTTTTTTATTTTTTCAAATATTTAGGATATACAAATTTGGAATACACTGAAAAATATGCTTGGTGTATAACAAATACCAATTAAATGACCGCCGGCGACCATGTAGGGGTCAACGTGTTAAACTAAAAAAAATAAATTGTTTAAAAATTATTAAAAGTGTTCAAAAGTTCTCTAACATATTAATATGATTATATTAAGTATATTTTATTATTTTTGTTAAACACATTTTTGTATTTAATTTAATATATGTGTATTTTAGGTTCAAAAGATAATAGTTTATGTGAACAACTAAGTACTAGTGCTCAATCACATGCATTAAGACTTGAATTGGAAAATAAAAAACTTACATCAACTATAGAATGCTTACAAGATAATATTAGACATCAAAATAATGAAATAATTTTAGAGTTAGAAAAAGATAAGAAGTTGCTTTCATTACAGGTAATTAATTAAATGATACATATTATATTGTATTTATATATTTTGTATTAATTGATATTTAAATAATTTTTACAAGATTTAAACCTATTAAATATGATTATAATAGCCAATATAGCCTATATATTTATACTCAGAAATAAAAGTATATGTTATCTTTATTTGCCACTAAAATAAGCTACTATTGTTAACTATTCATTCAATTTTTTTACTTTAATAATTTAAAATTTACAATGCAATTTGTTAAAAAAAATATTTTAAAATTTTATAAAAATTGTGATAATGCTAACTTTTAATACATACTTTATTATACTAAAACACGTTTAAATGTCTATTTATATAGCTAGAAGAAACAGAAAATAATAAAAATCGCTTACATCAGCACTGTAAATCAGTTGAAAATGATCTCACTAATCTAAAGAATGAATATAAAAAATTACTTGAAACTAATGAATTGTTAAAAATAAAAATTGAGGTGAGTGTTATATAAAATGTATACAAATTCATGGGAATAATCATTAAATTATGTTAAAGATTAAAGCTGAAGAATTTGAAAGTTTGAAAAGAGAAAACAAAAGATTGGAAAAAGAAATTAAAGAAAACAGCTCACTACATACAAATGAAAAATCTGATCTTGTTCAAGGTTTGGAGTTGAAAAATAATAATTTAGAAAAAGAGATACTAAAATTAAAAGGAACACTAGATGTGAGTATATTTTAATTTTTTTAACATACATTTTTTATCATCTTATTGTCTTCAAAATTGTTAATATTTAATTTTTAAATTACAATTTGTAGACTTTGTAATTAGTGATTGAGGTTATTATCTGTAAATATATATTTTTTATTTTATTTTTTTGAGAATAATATTTAAAACTATTAACAACCTATTTATTTATTAACATCATACTACTTTTATTATTATTATTTGTTTGTAAGCCAAATGGCAATTTTCAATAAAAAAATTAAAGGGTTTTACAAAACTAAATAATATGGTATTATAATTGATTTATATGAACATTGTTAACATATACAATAAAGAAAAGCGTAATGTAGCCTAAATGTTTAATTTTGATAGTTATTTCTCTTTTTAATAAAAATGTATATTGAACAGGAAGTTGTTTTTGAAAGGCATACATTTTTTAAATATAGTAGTTTTTCAAAAACATTTATAACTAATGAAAAAGTTAATAAGACAATATTGAAATGCATATGTTTTTATAAATTCTCATAATTTATTAGGCTTCTTGAAATTTGTTTTGAATCTTTTTTTGAATTTATTATTTTTTCATAGGTTCAAAGTTTGTCATTAAAATACTACATATTAATTTTATTTTTTATAAAATATATTTTATGTATTAAATATTTGATTAACTACATATTTTATATTATTATTTTAGAATAAATTAGAAGAAATAGATAATTTATTAAGTGAAATTGATATGTTAAAAAAAGAAAAAGAAGTGTTAAATAAAAACGTAGAAGATTATGACAAGCAAATACATCGTTTACGTGCTATAGAAAATGAATTCCATGATTTGAAAAGTAAATATACTGTTGAAGTGGCAGCCACCAAAGCTGTCCAAGATGATTTGGTATCAGAAAAACGTAAATCTCAACAAATTATGGAAAACTTAGATAAATTAGGTTTAGTATTGGATCAATTGTCTGCACCAGAAAATGTATTAGATCAGTAAGTGAAATATTATTTTATACTGTTATTAAAAATAGTTTTAAAATTGAATAATCTTACGGGTGGTCGTGTAAGAAAAAAAAAATATGCCGACAGTACAGTTTTGGTTTAAGAATTAGTATACTCATTAGTTGGAATTAAATACATTTTGATTGCACAATTTAATTTGATTTTGTTTATTATTAACAATTTATAAAATTGTTTCAATTATTCAAAACTTTCATATAGAAATTGTTGAGTATATTAAATAAATCTCATTCGTATATTATTCATCTAAAACTAATTTCACAGAATTGTTTCAAGCCCTGAAGTAGTGAAAGCTGTAAGGGAGAAAATCACTAAAGATACTAATATGTGTCATGAATTAAAAACTGTTAATATTGCTCAAATGGAAGTTGATTTAACAACTTTAAAATCCAAAGTTCATTCTTTGAATATTCAACATACTGCATTGCAATTAGCAAACACTCAGTTAGCTGCAGAAAAAGAAGAAGTAATTAATTATTGGAATTTATATTTAAATAAATTATATAAATTTTTAATTAATTTTATTAGACACAAAAAGAGTTGGATTCAACCAATGCTGCTTTTTCTAAACTTCAAATACTACATAATCAATTAACACTCGAATATGAAGAACAACTAAAACAGAAAGATTCCTTAAAAAATGATCTCAAAGAAGCCAGATTTTCTCTTAAAGAAAAATTAACACAATTGAAAAGTGTTGAAACCAAGCTTAAACGTGAAAATGAACAATTTAAAGCAGAATTGATGGCTGTTAAACATTTACCAGCTGAACATGCTAAATTAAAAGTAGAAATTTCATTTTATACTATAAATCACCATAAATTAATAATTTTTTTTTTTGTTAGGATGATTTTAGAGCATTATTTACAGCAAATGAAAAACTTAAAGCTGATCTTAGAAATGGATTGGATGCTAAGGAATTAGTTGAAGTACACGAAAAAGAGATGGAGTCTCTTAAATCTAAATTAACAGATTCCAATGCTCGTTATATGGTAATAAATTAATTCTTTCTTACATTCTTATTAACATACAATAATTATTAAATTTAAATTTATTTTCCATTAAGGTACTTCAACAAATGACAAGTACTTTTGTGGAGGATAGAAGATCATTAATGGAACATGTTACAATGTTAATTACTCAATATCATGAGCTTTTAACTCAATCACTAGAAGATAAAGAACAATATCATTTGGAAGAAAAAAATAATACGTTTGTTAAAATACTTTCAAACATACTTGTAAATTATTATACTCAATTTATATTTAAACTTTCTTTTTAGTGATAAATTGAATCATTTATCTCGCCAGAAAGAAAAACTTGAAGAAAAAATAATGGATCATTATAGAAAACTCAATAGTTGCAGCATAACAAAGAAGTAAAAAAATGTTGATAACTTACAACAATTTATTAATCAATTAAAAATTATCTTTTAATTAACTGATAAGTTAATGAGTTGTTAGACTTTGTTTTTAAATAAATTTTATTTTTATATATTTAGAAAAACCTTTGGATCTACTTGGATAAGAAAAGTAAAAAAAGCTGGTACAGAGTTAATGAATAAGGTAAATAAATGTATTTATTAGGAATAGAATAAAATTAAATTTTTTGTAACTCAATAAATAAAAGTGATTAAAAGTAAACTTACTCAAGAGTAACCTCAGGAAGAGTTCAGCACATGGTGACAGAAATTGATATAGTTTATGTTTTTTGAGTGTTATTTTATTTTTCTAACCATCATCTAAGTATATTTTAGGTTGTATTTTGCTAAAGTTAATACAGTTAAACAAAATAATTAATTCTAACAGTCAATAAAAACTAATTCAATTGTAATTAAATCAGAAGAAAATTGGTCATCCTGCCTAAGACTACTCTTCATGATACATTATACATTACAATTTTAACAACTAGATTAAAGCAGATAATTTAATGCTAAATGTATTTAAAATATTAATTATTTCATAATTTAAGTTTTTCTATAATTTTTTATAGAGTCGTATGTCTTGGCATGAAGATATGGCTAGAAGAGGGATTGATTCAGATACAAGTTTAGATTTAGATGACAACCAATCAAATCATCAAGGTTAAATTTCTTTAACTTGGTTGTCTCAAAACAAATTATTGATAGAATAAAAACACCTTCTGTTTTAGAATACTCAGATAATTTAAGCAGTTTAGGAACTCCAGGAACACGTCAAACTCTTTATTTATCTGGTGAAGAAAACGTAAGTGTATATATTTACTTAAATTATTATTATTTTTTATTTTGGTGAGTATACGCTTAAAAGTGCTTAATATATAAACATGGGAGGCTTTGCCCCTCCTCCCTATATACTATGTTATTATTATTTTTATATCTATTATAATTGCATATTATACAGGGTGATTGATTAAGCGTAAAACACTCATTATCTCAAAAAGTATTCATGTTTTTGAAAATATTTTTTTTACATAGTTTTAAATTATTAAAAAGCAACATTTTTATAAAAAAATTATATTTTTAAATATTTTTTATCCTTATAATTTTTTAAGTTTTTTACTGTTTTGAATGACAACATAGATTTTTAATTTCATATTCCAAAGCAGAATAATTTTCTGAGTATTTCAAGACATAAAAATCGAATTTAGGGCGAGTAGTTTATGAGTTATACGTATTTAAAATTTAGATTAGCGGAGTAGTGGACAAACATTTTGCGGGGTAACCCCGTACAACTTCAGTCCGCGCAACTATAAAATCTATGTTGTCATTCAAAAAAGTAAAAAACTTAAAAAATTATAAGGATAAAAAATATTTAAAAATATAATTTTTTTATAAAAATGTTGCTTTTTAATAATTTGAAACTATGTAAAAAAAATATTTTCAAAAACATGAATACTTTTTGAGATAATGAGTGTTTTATGCTTAATCAATCACCCTGTATATTACTACCCTGCTGCGATTGAGACTTAACACTTTGCAGTCTACAATCATGCTCCTAGAAATATATTATTATATAGTATATATTTTAATATTTTATGAGTTAATGACAAATAAATAGTAAGTAAGTAATTAAGTAATATTAAGTTTTAATTAAATAATCAAATGGATTTTTAAGTTTAAATTATACATACATTAAAAATTATTTATCAAGTTGGTTTGTAGAATAAATGCATTCCTTAGCGTATACCTGCGTATCATGTGTTATTCTATAAGTATACGCGCTTACAGAAAAACAGAAGGGGGTATATGCGATACGCCTTATACCCGTGAATACACCCCACTTTATCACTGTATACATATAATAGCTCTCGTCTTATTAAATTATTGTTTGTGCTCAAATGAACATTTAAGCTGTTCATTTATTTTAACTCAATTAAATGTAATCAATTATATTATGTAAGTTATTTAAGCACTTATTTAATGATATGAGAAAACTAATAGCATTAAATGTTGTTTGATTGGTAGAATTTATACTACTTAATACCTTGTTTCAATAGCTTACGCATAATATAAATTAAATTCATTATAGTTTATTAAAACTTTCAAATAAATCTTAGGTAAAATAAGTTTTTTAACTATATCATAGCAAACATCTTTAATGTAATATTAAAAATGAAAATTATTAATAAAAGCTTAACTATTATTACGTGCAATTACAATTCCTTTTATAAAACGATTAAAAAAAAACTGTTGCATATTTATATTTTATGTGTTTATAATGACTAAAGACCGGATTTATATTCTCTAAAAAACCTTCAAATATTCTTATTATATTCTTTTAAAAATCTTAAAAATATGCAACAATAATCAATGAATATCAATATATGCTTTAATATGCATTTTTCCAATTTTTTTTTTTTTTTACAACATTCAAAAATAACAATTTACTATATAGGTATATAATATATTATGTTTAAAAAAACAATATTCCTTTATTGTATGCAATGGCAAATATTTACTTTCTGAAAAATAAAAAAGAAACTTGAAATATTATTTTAATTTTATTATAAAATTAACAAATAATAATGTTTTTTTTGTCACAATGATAAAAAAAAAGTGTAAAGTGTAAAATATGTTCAAAAGCAATTTTTCCAGTACTGTAATATTAAAATAAATAATAAATACATATTTTTTCTCACAATTTACTAAATAGTCTAAAATATGCTAAATGGAATTAATATTCTCTAACCTATTAAATATTCTCAAATATGCCAAAAAAACTTTTTTCTACAAACTCAGAATTGAATGAATCATCCACATTTTTTACTCTCATATGACTGCATAGACCCAGTAACGATATGTAAAAACATATAAATCCAGTCTTTAATAATGACTATAGTAAATAATAATTTTGATGTATGAAAACAATTTTGAATGCATATTTTTGTGTTTACTAAAGGATGTTGATGAAGGATCTATTATTGCCAGTCATTCATTATCAAATTCACCACTTACTCCTTCATATCGTAATGAACACAAGTAATAAAAAATGTTATTCCTATGTTAAGAATTTAATTTTTTTTTTAATTTTAGACTTACACAATATTATTTTTAGGTTACCCCACATTACTGATGATGAAATTAAGGATAGTAGTAACAATTCAACAGTGCGATCAAGTAAAACACTTCTTACGAAAGAAGATACGAACTGGTATGAATATGGATGTGTCTAATATAACTTAAAATTGCTGTATTTATATTTTTGTGACTGTTAAAAGTTTTTTAGTGTGGAATTTTTTTTAACTATTATGTTCCTGTTTTTTACCTAATCGCACACTTTTTTCTTCTAATATATAAACATTTCAAAACTTTTTTTTATACGTATTTATGTTTTATTTCAATTCTAAATTCTTTTGTGCATAAATTTCATATATATTAATTTTACAAATACCGTTTTTATTTGATGTTATTTTTACTAGAATAATTTGTATTAGGCTAAGTACTAATTAAATATGTTAAGTTTTTACTTTACTACTAAAATTTAGTGAGATACTGATAAATAATATATCACAACCTAGTGGTATAAGAAATCGAATTAATTACCTTATTCTTGCCAACATTTACTTCCAAAGGGATTTCCCATCAAACAGTAATGACGAATTAAATATTGTGATATTTGTTTACTACACATTTGGTGGTTAGAAAATTAATATAAATGCAATCAAAAACCACATTAATAATATATATATTTTTATTTATAAACAAAAATGTATACTTAATGTTTTTTTAATATGAAATATATGTTTTTATAATAAATGGAATGATTTATATTTTATGTAAAATTTGTTTTATGTATATATATAAAATGAGTTATTGTTTAACATATAACACGGTGCATAATATTCAATGACGTGTATTAATGTCTTTCTCAATATTGATCAAACCCAGATACTATGACACATTAGTTGCAGTTTTCTGTAGATCTTACAATCATAGAACTACGTGTCATAGCAAATATGATGAAAATGACTAACGTTATTGATGAAAGTAGTACACGATATAATAAGGGTATAGTTATACTTTTTACATGATTAAAGACTTAAAAATAACCAGATTGAAATTAAAGAATTTAATGTATGTTTTATAATACACTATCATGCTAGTTCATATAATGAAAAATGAATAACATAGTGTAATGATATGCTCACTTTCACATATCATGATTGTATATTTCTTATTTTTTATTCAATAAAATAAATAACGGTCTAGGTGTCGCTCGCACATAATTAACCCCAATAAACATTTTAAATAACTGATGAAAGGAACGATTTATATTATTTGGTCACGTAAGATAGGTAAATAGTTGTGACAGTGTAGCGCAACACATGTGATCTATTTCGTATGCCGCCAAAGACAATGGATGGTACGGTAAGGGTCTCTGTTGTCGGGGATAAAAACAATTTCTTGGTAACGCAGTCCTTTGATAGGGCCGCCTGCGACTCTGGCCGGCTTGACCAAGTCGTCTCCTCTCATCAGTGCAGGAGCACCAGTTGTTGAGGACAGTGCAAGAGCACCAATCAGAGTTAAGTGCAGGAGCACCTAAGACCAGCCAAGATTTTCACATCAGACATTGCGAGTGACAACTGAGCTGTTTCCTTTTTTATTTTACTGAAATCAATCAGTGTTACTTCATTTAAATCTGAGTGTTTAAAATAATATCCTTTTCCTCTCACACCTATTGTGTTAACTGCATATCCAGTCAGCTGCGAATAAGGTAAGGTGCATGTGCATCAATATTCACATAATCATAATTTCCACATAAGTATTACATTTTATTTTACACAATTTAATAATTTTAATAATTAATACACATTTTACTAACTGTATACTTGGTCATTCTCGAATCACGACCTCGAGAGCCCTCCGACGATCAGGAGGAAGGTAATCGTGTAACTTTAGGGAAATTTGAAATAATCTAGAATAACTTAAAATAGCTTAAAATAATTTATAGTAAATATAGCATTCATTAAAGGATTGTGTCCCTTGTGTTTGCCAAGAAACTATTTAAAAACCTTACCAAACACAGTTATTTTTATTATTTAAAATTAATAAAAATCTTTAATTTTTATTTTATTTTATTTTTGCGTTATTACAATAGCATCATTAAATATTAAGTAAGTTCGAAAATGACATAAAATCACATTTATTCAATTGAAGAGTTCTTACAGTCTACAACTGAGTATTTTTGGATTGAATTGAATTCATTCTTGATTTAATCACAACTATGTAGAGTATAGTTTAACATCAGTTTTAAAAAATAAATATAAATTTATCAATGTATGAGAATTTAATCAAAGTATACTTTTAAAAGTGTAACATTTATTGATTATGTGGTAAAAGAGTACAGTTAAATTAAGGAAGAGTTATTTTTGAATAAGACTGCAGAGTGTAGGTGTCTCTTAAGTTAGTAATAGTATACTTTTTGTTTTCTATCTTTGATCCATACCCAACTAGAAAATGTGAATTCCTCAGAACAAATATTGTGTAATTAGCTTTAATGTCCAAAAGAATCAACCTAATTTGTTAATTAACTATCCAAATTTAGGTTAAAGATTTTTTATGTAAGTTGTACGTAGACAAAATAGTAAAATTTAAAAATCCTCTTATATAACACAGAGATTGAAGTATGGTAAAAATTATACAAAGTGTAAATTTAGATGATATTCTAAATTTTAAGTTTGATAAATAGACATATTTTCACAATATTATCAAAAGATTCATCTAATAAAAATACAACAGTATAATAAAACAATTTTATTTTGACAAAGAGTAGTATAATATTTAAAACTTTAAACTAATTTGTATAACAGTACTTATAAAGGATACCCTTGTACCATTACACTTGTTCCCGGTAAAGTATTTGTTATTAAACGACTCACATAACTCTAAAAACAAAAAAAAATAAAAAACATTAAAATTCTACAATTAAAATTGAATACATACTTTTTTATTATTTTCAGTAGCATAAGCAATACACATTGATTTTGTAGTGTGTGCACTTAAAATTTCACAACAGTCTCTATTTTTAAATAATACTAATGCACCTGCAAGTTTTTCATTATAATTTCTTAACAATGGTGAATCTAAAAAAAAAAACCTTAACATTAAGGAACAAAGATATCAAACAAAATATTTAGTAATGACAGGTAACTAACATAAAAAATCTTCATTAAAACATTTAGTAATTGCCATAGTAGGGCAAGGAGAATTAAAAAGATGTCTTGACATTTCTTTAGCTAGGTTTGTTTTAATTAGATGTTCACCACAACCAGATGTTGTTACTGCTATTGCAATGTCATCAGACATTTGTGCCCAACATCCTGATCCCAATAAAGCAGACTAAAAATGACACATTACATAATTATATTTTAAAAAGGTTTTTTACAAACTAAAATAGATGTATAATGTATTGTATGGCAGGGATAAAAAGCTGCTATTACAGTTGCTTGTGACTTAAAATCTGAAACTCAAATAATCTTAAAATATATGACGAGTGGTTTTATAATAAACTTTTTTTATATTCCTGTAAAAAGTAATCATGAAATTTTTTTATTACATTTTCAAACCTTAGGTATGGAAATTAAAAATTGCATGTATTTTTAAATAAAAATAGTTTAAAATAATTTGTGAGTAATAACTAATAACATTACTATAGTATTTGTCAAAATTGAACTTCTTTTAATAAAGTAAAAATATTTTGCTATATGTCATAATTTTAGAATACATTTAATCCAATACAATCAACATTGAGTTTAGCCAAAAAACACAAATTATAGATATAATAAAGATAATTATACAATTTACTTGTCCAACACGACCATTTTGTTTCAATAAAATACCACCGCTAGAAGATGATGCAGCAACATTTCCAAACTTATCCATGCCAACACAACCTACAGTATCTAATCTAGAATTTCCAGTCTAAAATACATAATATTATTGTAGTTTTTTCAAAACAAAAAATGGTATATATATTTTTAAGTTACTTGACAATTACTGTACTTTTGATTTATAATTTTATATTTATTGCGAACAAAGTCTTTTTTTGATTTTTCTAAAAAAATAAAACAATATACTAAAATCTTATTCATACAAAATAATAAAAATAGTTTAAAAAATGAGTATACCTGAAATTAAATTAGATGGGTCAACAGTTATAATATTGTTTGCTATTGCATATTCATGAGCTCCACGACCAACAAGTAAGCTTAATTGAAAAAAAATGATTTTTAATAAATTATATTTTAATAGGACAAACTAATAATTTAGCCGAACAAATATTATAAATTAACAATATCATTATTAATTTAAATTTAAAACATTATTTGTTGATAAATTGAATGATAATCATAAACTTTTATTAGGTACTCTATTCATGACTAATTTCTAAAAAATAAACTTATACGCATTGGATATTTAACTATCCAAATATGTGTTTGGCAATCAACAAATGCAAAAAAAAGCAAATGTTCAATTATTAAAGTTAACATTATTACCATGACAAAATAGATAGGTATGATCACATCGGTACGTGTTCTCGTCTGATCCAGCGCACCACGCCTACTTCTGTTCTCGTGAACAAATTTCATATATCCGGTAGTATGAACGACCAATGAGAAGCCGAGAACTGAGTAAAAGACTGGATCTGAAGGGGAATGTGCGTATCAGTAAAGATGTGATCATACCTATCTATTTTGTCATGATCATTACATTATTTCTAATGATAGCTCACCTAGTTGAAATTCCTATATTAGTTTAGATTAAACCTTAAAACCTTAAACAATACTTATACTATGGATACTATTTTTTTTTTTTTTTTTTTATCAAGAACCATAGTAGTTTCAATTAACTTATTTATAATTATGACAACTTTAATTTGCATACAATTCTAAATAAATGAGTCAGTTTTGTGGATAGTTCAATCAAATATCTTTTGTTTTTTGTAATGGATATTAGCTGTACATTTTAAAATTAAAAAAGTTAAATCTTAAAAAAATAAGATAATACTTTAACTATTATTACCACGGAGGAATTCTTCCAAATGACATTTTTAAATTCTGATTTTCACAAATGAGTTTGGCAAGAGAAATTGGATTTTTTATACCAGAAACAGCACCAACACCTCCATAATGCATATTTGATCCATCTATAATACTTGCATCACATTCCACAGCACCATTCCATGTTAAATTAGATCCATAACCAGCATTAGTAAGTGGAGAATCTTCTAAAACCATAGTGGCTAATGCAACTGCGTCTAGTGCTGTACCATTATTTTTTAGTACTTCTAATCCCTTAAAAATTTGCAATTTTTTATAGACTGATTTAAATTAAGTGTTAATATTAACCAACTTTTTTACAAGCTTTCATACATATTTTTTTATAGTTTGCTTCTTTGGTTGTTTTTTGGTATCCTGCACCTAATTAAAAGAAATTATTTATCAATTTGGTTTAGTATGATACATAAGTTTTCAACACAGTGAATAATAAAAAATGACTAGGTAAAAAATAAAATTACGTCTTTAATTACATACTTACTATATTATAACACTTAGTAAGTATGATATATTACCTGCGTGGACAGCAATTACACATTCCATGCTACTCATTTGACAATCTTAAATTGTTAGATTCAATATAACTTTTGAATTTGAATCAATATTATTTCTTCAGATTTGAAGATTTTAATACGTTATACTATTAGAATAGTATTCAAAAGGTAATTAAATGCTAATTTTTACAATGTTCAAAATTTTAAAGACGTTTAAATAAGATTTAAAAAATAAATGCATAAGATAATATATTAGGTAGCTATTAGCTAATTTTTATTAACGGGCAACGGCATGCGGACTATCAACAATTAAGTTACAATTAGGTATAATATGTTATTATTATTATTACTACTCTATGTATTATCATCACCGAATAGATTAAATTATTGTTTTTTTTTTTTTTTTTGTTATCATTTATCATTCTGTGATCATACCACAAAGGCGACTAAAAAGCACGGACTAAGATATACATAGTATAAAGATATATATAGTATATCTTAGTCCGTGCTAAAAAGTAAAAAACACACTGCTGCAGATTCAAATTAATTCAGTCAACTTTGACCAACTTTCTTGAAATGTGTTTTATTATTTTTTCTAATTTCTTTTTCTTTTTTCATTAACCCAAAGAACGCGGGAAGTCAGGAGAATCTGTTGTACCCATAGACCTATTAACTTTAGTTAATAGGTCTATGGTTTTACCATTACTATTTACTATTTAGGTATATGGTTAACTTTCTCCAAACCATTTATTAATCGATAATTATTATTATACATACGTAGGAGCAACTAGGCCACTAGCCTAGTGGCACTAGGGTCAATTTTTTCTTTTTTTTTGGGGGGGGGGAGGGGTAGAACAAATGCAATGCGTGTATATTTTGTTTATGGAATGTGAAACATTGATAATATCTGAAATAATAATATTTGAGGGGGCTAGCCAAATATTTGGGGGGCTAAGACCCACCAAGCCTCCACGTAATTACGTTTATGTACATACCTACGTGGAGTATGTCTAATTAGGTTGGCTTTAGGAAACATATAACCAGATTTTTAGGACGTAAAGCATTAGCGAGTATAAATTTCACGTTCATGGCCCGTAGCATATCTCTCAGAACCGTTACGCGACATTGCTGACATCCTCAATCATGATTTGCGTCTTTAGATACCTACTTTTTACCATCATGAAACTTACAGTTGATGATTATTATTATAGTTAGTACATACTTTCGAACTGGCATGTACCTAGTGTTGAAATCATAGACTAAAGATATGAAAATGAAACCTCTTTAGTCTTTATTCTTATTACATTTTGGAGGATCTGAGTATTTGGAATCTAGGACGTTTTCCTCCCTGTGCCTACCCCCCCCCCCCCGATACAATGGACGTTTTCCCCCCGGACAAAAAATAAATAAATATTGGCCAAGAACAATATACAATGCAAATAAACAAATGTAAATTTAAAAATTATTGAATTAATATATAAATATAATTGTATAAATGTAAATAGGAAAATCTACTGCAGCTTACGAAATTTAAATAATACAAATCAAAAAAATCACGGAATATAAAAGTGTTGATTAAAAATACAAAATTAAATAATATAATAAAAAATATCACGGAATATAATATAAGTGTTGATCAAAAATACAAAACTAAATAATACAATTCAAAAATA
>VUJU01003891.1:9318-22483 GCA_009835225.1 Aphis craccivora | reverse complement strand
TCAAATTGTTTAATTTATTTTTATAACTAGTTCATGTTAATTTTTGGTCATGATTTTTTAAAAAAGCAAAAAAGAAGCATATTTATTTTTTGAAAAATCATGACCAAAAATTAATTATAAATTATATATATATATTTTATATTATAACCAGATATAATATATTACACGTCCAAGAGGAGGGGGGCTAAAGCCCCTTAGCCCCTATCCCTCCCATTTGATATTCTTTGAAGCTAAAAGTATAGGGGCTAAATGTAATCAACACGTATTATATAAATAAAGAATAATTTGAATTTTCAAGGATTATTCAATTATTTACTTTGTATAAAGTTTGAATGACTTAAGTTTACTCTTACGAAAACTGAAATCACCTGAACAACTGTCGTTTAATGTATTTACAAAGGATGTTTTGTATGTTTATTCTTTTTTTTTTTTAACTTAATAATTCGTTTAACTAGGTACTTTCCAAGTACAATCATTGTTAGTTTACTATTGAATTTGTGTTTTAAAATAACTTTGTAATTTTTAGCAAATCTCACAACATACACTATACAATATACATATTATATCAGATTATTTAATATAATATTTATGTTCAATGTCACATAATTACAGATTAATACAAGGAATATTTACTAACAATTAAATAAAAATGGAACAGAGTTCGAACAGTACAAATAAAATAAAAAAATAAAACAATTTTGTATAAGTTAGGTGAGATGAGATAAAAATAAAGCGTTTTACATATATTAATATTAATTGTGAGGTATTTTTCTCGATAACTAAGGTAGGCCTACAATTTCACACTCGAGAGTTCTAACATTTTGAAAAATATCTCGAAAATTGAGCTATCATAATATAATTTGATATAATATAGAAATAAAATAATAATTAGTAGGTATAGCTACTTACTCAAATGCATATATAAAATGTACACGGATATAATATTATGATATACAAAATATAATATAATATTCTGTTTTTATACGTACTTATAATAAAATTAGTAATTTCATAATTGATTCAATTAATATGGTTTACTCAATGTACGCTTTCGATACGACTTTGACCATATTTCGTTCACACTTTAGTACTTAACCATTTTATAATTTAATTTATATTTCTGGTGAATTATAGACACTAACTTTATTTTTAAATCCTGAGTAAAATTTTGGTTGTGCATTTAAAAAAAATTTTTGTGTCTATCTTAGCCTTTTAAGGTAAAAATCCTTCAAACTTAAATTTTAATATTTTTTCTTTTATCAAAGTAGATTTAGATAGTACATCGAGGGATCAAAATCAAAAGAATCTTAGTACTTTTTTTTATAACTGGAAAAAACAAACAAGAATTAATGCATAAACAGGAATGTGTATGTAAGCTTTCAACTTTGATTTTATTATTCTGCATTGTAATATTAAAAAACGAATGAACGTAGATATTTGAAATGTTATCAAAATGTTTAAACTACCACTATTGAAACGTGATATAGTTTTCAACAGTTTGACTTTTTTTTTAGAAATTTGTAATCAAATGAGAGTTTTTTCATTATTTATTTTGTGTGTATTATAAAAAAACTCAATGTTCCTCATAATATTGTTAACTGAGATTCGAAAATAAAGTACAGCGTAAAACCACATACCTATACTTTTTAAGTATTAAAAATATTGATGAGTGATAACATTTTATCGTCAAACAAATTTTGATATTTTTGTTAAATTCCAGTATGTATAAAAAGCTTTAATTTTTCAATATAAATTCTAACGTAAGTATTTCTTATATAAATTAAAACATTTAGAAGATACATGACGTGCTCACTGTTTTTATAATTATATTAATTTAAAATTTTCAAAAAGGTCAATAAAATTACTAAAGTTTGCTAATTATTTAAATCCATACAATTTTAAATCTTAAAAAGTAAAGCTTAAGAGTTAAATACAAGGTTTGTATATTACTATATTCTTATACGTAGAGTCATAAAATAAAAACGAATATAGTAATAAAGACCAGTTTGAAATGTTTATGTTTAAAATTAGAATTATTTCTAAAATATTAAAAAATATTTAAAAATCTATATTGGATGCAAAATATAAAGATTTAATTAATAATTTATTTTTTTGTCCACCTTTTTAGCATAAATTAGTATAATTAAATTGATGAGTGCCGTTTAAATATATATTTTTGTTTATAAACTGCTGATCATAATATTTATTTATTTGAAAAAAAAATAATAGATAATAATATTATGATTCGTTGGCGATGTTTTTTTTTTTTTTTTTTTTGTATTTACAATAATAATCAAGCATTCTCCGAAGTTAATTCTAGAAAGCCACTGCTATGCCAGCAGAAATAATCTTCGCTTTTAGGTGATTGTGGAAGTTTTCGATTGCAATCATCACCAGTGTAAAACTCAAACAAACCTGTGCATTCAAATCACGAACAACAATAGAATTGAAATTTCTGCGCACTCTTCTCGCGTTCTGTATTGTGCACACCCAATTTGTACTTTTTTTTTTTTTTTATATGGTCGTAGCTTTTTTCACTTGTCCTTCCGTCCCATGCTAATTTAAAATAATAAAAAACGGGCATATAATATGTCTGCGGGCCACGTTAATTTATAGTTCAACCATAACATAATATACAACACGCGTTGATACTACCACCGCCACCACCACCGCAACACCACTAATACCTCGGTAATGTCACCAAAATATGTATATCGATTTGTTTAAAAAAAAAAAAAATGTTCCAAACATGGTCCATACATGGAAAATCGTATCTAAACTTGTGAAAACAAATTCAACCTCGTTTATCAATACCAATTTCGACAAATCCATCTGCCATACGTCGGGGAAGAATGTTTTGAAAGGTGCCTCCGTGTCTTTCAGTGCGCCAATGACAAACGATTTTACCCCAATCAATCATTATTTCACAACATCGGTAAAACTAATTTTTTTTATATTAGGTATATGGAAACGTATGGGTTTCAAATAAAAGGTGATAAAGCTCTGTTTTGAATAATAGTAGTTTACAATAATATAATAATAATTCACAGACTTTAAAAATCTCAAAGAAAATATTAAATCTTTTGATATACATTAGGTATCTCATTTAAATCCGACCGAAAAAAGCGTCTAGTAGGTGAAGAAAATAAATGAAAAATCATATTATCATTCTAATATAATATTTTTATAGACATACTAGATCAATATTGAAATGAGAGATTTTGACATTTTGTCAAATATTCAATATTTTATGCAATTATATTTTTATTTATTACAAAAATACACATACCGTGATCTATAAATAAGTTAATTAATCACACGTTGTCATGTACGATATTATAGAATTAGTTCAATATACAAATCGTTTTCGTTTAGATATCCATCTTAAGTCATAAATTTGGGCGAAATTTGAATTAAATGAACTTTCTCCCAACGTATGTGTATTTAATGTGTTTATGTTAATTGAATATGCAAACCTGTTCATTTAATTAAACCATTTTGCTGTGTTCATTATAAATTGTTATTCGGTTTAAACTCGATGTTCAATATTATGATGTACATATTTACAATTCGTTAAATGTATTCGATGCTGTTAATAAATGCTTAACTAGCTTAACTGTGATTTCGTAATTTATGGTCACCAAGTCAACAAAAAAAGGTAACCAATAATATAGTATAATATTTTATTGTTTAATAATATTACGAATTAGGAAATACATAATAATATATACGAGAGCACTTAGTTGTTGTTGCAATTTATAAGAACTTTTTTTTCATTATTGAACTGACAGTTTGTGTTTGAGGTGATCGTGATGAGTTTTATACTAATAACATGCTATCTGATACACCATAATATTATTGATTTTTTTGAAACCACGAATATTTTACACTCGATCGTTTGAATATATTTTGAACTAATATAATAGTTAATTGTAAATTATAATTAACATTATTTATGTATATTGTCACTTGCCAGGATTACCTACTTTTAGCGTTTATGTAACTTCTTACAAATATTAAAGTTAATACATTACAATTGTATAAGCTAAGTATCCTGTACATTTATGTAATGTATAACTTATATATTTCTTGAAATGTATTACAAGCATCACGAAAATTAAAATTTAATATACTGAAAGCTTGAACTCAGTGTCTTTTCGATAAATGAGAACCTTTAGAAATAATATTTTTTTAATAATATAGTTTATGGCGGTATATACTATAAACCTAATTGGTGTTCAATTATTTTTAAACTTAAGTTATAATGATAGACACAAGGAGTAAATAACAAACGTAAAAGCAAAATTAATTTAGAAAGATAATTTAAGCTATTTATTAGGTTAAAATTAAAATAGATTTAACAATTACAGCTAATATTTAAAATTCTAAATGGTATCAAGGATAGCTATTGCGTTTATAATAATAATTGTTAATACTTATACATTTTTTCAAACCAAACTTTTTTCTCAACTTTGGTAGTTCAATTTGAAAGTACTTTAAAAATGTTATATGAGTATATCCATTATACTTGCTGATTAGATTTTTTATGCATGAATCAGATATTATTGAATATACAAAATGTCGTTATAACATGCTCTTATAATATTAACGATAACCATTGAAAAAATAATAGCTTTTATAGAATATATCTTAGAAATGAAATGTATTTTATTTAATATCATGATTCAAAAAAAAAAAAAAAAAATATGAACAATTAATGAACTATAATTTGAAATGGTAATTATTTATTTGTATATTCATTTTGACATTTTGGATTGTTACGTGTTATGTTACTTTTCTATAACATGCTTTTGGTTTTTGCTTTGATTGGTTAAGCCCGTCATGGAGGTAACGTGTGTTATTTGAAAATGATTATTATTTTTTTTCAGATGTATATTTGTTTCAAAAATAAATATAAATAAATAAATGTTTAAAAAAATTATCAGCTTACAGTTTATAAATTTTATTTAGTGCAATAACAATTTTTAATATTCAAATCTCTATAAATTATAATAATCCTTTTATGTTATAAATTCATATAGTAAAGCTATCGTATTTTAGAAGTTAAATTTTGTTAATTCCAAAATAATTAATAACGAATAGAATTTTAAATGTTTAGTTTATTTAGAATATAATTTATTTACTATGTATTTTTTTATTTATTACGTCATGGTAATATAATGTTAAATAAAATGCACAGCTGGCTATTTATAATTGAAAATTATAACTTTTGAAATTAAATATTGAATGGATGGCTTCATAAATACTATTATTAGGTAATTACATGGTATTTAAATTTCTTAGAAAACAATTTTCAGTGTATTTTATTTACCTATTTACTTCAAACATAAAAAATAAAAACTGTTGTAGATATAAATAATATAATAAATTAAATTTTGTTATGAACCGTTTATTTATTGCACAGATTGATCACTGGGTACTTTTAGATTTCATATAATTACATACAATAGTAAACCTGCTAAAGTAAGTGAAGGTGGAAGAGTGTCTTTGGACACTGTCATTGTCCTTTATATTATTCTACCTAAGTACTATTCTATTAAGTGTTAGAATAGAACTATTTATGGTAACATTTATATATATGTAATATGTATATTACGTAAATATTAAAGTATTCAATTAACAATAAATAAAAATGGTTTCTTTTTGTATGTATGTACTACGGAGATAATACAAATATAACTTTCTTCGATTATTAATTCGAATTTATTTTCATGATTTTAATCAGTCATAATGATAATGTCAAAACTCTTAAAAGTAATTGTAGATGATATGATTGAAGGTAAAATTACTTTTATATGATACGCGTTATGATGGTGTTTTAAACTTTAATAGTAAAACTTATATAATTTATATATTATAGCTAATATTGGATTTTGAATTTAAGTTTGTAGTACCTATTTGAAAAAAACAAAATTATGTATAAAAATAGGTTGATATTTTTTTGTCACAAATCCTGGTTTTTCCATAAAAGAAAATTGATTTTTTTTTTTATTATCGATATAAAATTATTCCCTTTCATTTTTCTTTTATTTTATTGATAAACGTAAGTACTTAAGTTTATTTAATATTATAATATTTCTCAATTTTGATTTTGTTTAATAAAAATAATTACCGTGCTTGAATTTGGAAATCTTTCTTGTTTATAAAATGTTAACGCTTAGTTCTTAATACTTAGTTTTTTATTGTTAATCCTCTATTAGGTAATTTCATAATTGTACTTCAAACACTATATTTATACACTTGAATAGAACTAAAACTTGTTTCAAAAACTCCAGAAATAACTTAACCCATTAAAAAGTGTGCTTTTTACTATCTTTCATCATACCTTATTCATTTTCTCTAGTTATTATAAAGAGTTGAAAATATTTATACACTCAACTTTAACGAAACATAATGCATGGTTGGAATTGACGCTTTTCATAACTCAAGCACAAAACATATTATACCAGCAGTAGTCATACATTTTTTATTCAAAATAAAAAGATATATGGTTACTTTATCGACTACTAATTGAATATTATTAATACGAGTATCTGCCTACTAAATATTGTATAACTATTGATTCTTGAAAGCTCGTTTGAAATTAAAATATTATATGCTATTGTAGGAAAAACGATTTATATTCTGTTTTTCAGTACAACTTACTATTGCTAAAAGTGTCTTAGAATTGGATAACATTTTATATTTTTATTATTTTCCATACTGTTGTACATTTATCACAGCCATTCAAAGTGTTTTTATGTGATATCTGTAGTACAGATTCCGCGTCGACCACCTTAAGTTAGATGAAAAATAACTTGAATATACGGCTAGATTCGAATTGATTAATTGAACGTGAAATGCAATGATTCATCGAAGTAAAATGTTAATACCAAGTTAAATACACGATAATAATTCATTGATAAGTAATTTAAATTGTAGTCTAATATAGTTGTCATATTATCGATTTATTGTAAAACTATACAATTTTACACTACTTGAAGCAGTATTGTAATCATTTAAAATGAAGTTGAAGTATAATTTGTTAAATGACTGAATGGGTATCACTTAAATATTTAAAATAGTTTTCTAATTAGGTAGTATACTTTCTTCATGATCATTAGTAGTTTATAAAATGCATACTTTTTTTTTTATATAAACTTGTAAATATTATTCTACTGGCTTAATGCCATTTTGAATAAAAGTTATATAAAACGGTTATTAGTCGAAATAATAAAAATTAATTATTTATCTTATAAAAATACTAATTTTTAATCGTTTATATTATTCGTAAGTAAAAATACTTTTCAATTACAATTTAATGATTAAACTCAATTAATTTTTAATTATAAATAAACATCTATTCTGAAATCGGTATATTTGATTAGGCAATGTAAATTTTGTGTAAATAAATACAATTGTAAGAGATAAAAAATACATTTAAATTCCTAATGTAATTTTATTTATAAATATATATTTAGTTATATAATTTATGTTTAGATTATACATTTGATAATAATTATAAATAACTATATATGTGTAACATGAACAAGAATTTAACTTTTTTTTTATTTTAGTTAAATAAAATTACTTAAATAAATGTAAATGGTATATTTTTGAAACCCGAGCATCATTAATTGATTTATTTATTATTAATATAAATGTATGTACAATAGCAAATAGAATTACTTGAATAACGTTTAAGGATGATAAAGTGTTTTTATTATTTGTTTTAGAAAAATATAAAAAAAGCTGTAGGTATGAATTTGACTTTTTGAGACTAATACTATTTTTATATAGGTACCGCTATTCTTGAGATCATATTATGTAGTTGTAAAATAAAAACATTTTAATTGTATTTCGTTTTATATACTACAAATACCTACAGTAGGTATTTATAACGTAATAATCGTTTTTAAAGCAGTATAAAATAGTAACCTTTAAACACACTTAAGTTTTGCAATAAAAGTTTCATGTTCCTTAAGAATGAACATCTTAGAATATCCAGGTTACTTTAAAGATTATTTAAATTATTTGTATGCATTAAGTAAATTTTGTTTTTCCTAAGTCTAAATTACTATCCGTCAAGACTAACGTACGTATTTCAATATTATCTATAGTTACAAATCAAATTTAACGGACAACTACAAGAACTATCTGACCTAACTTTATATACTGGTTACAAAATTATGTATATTACATTATTACATCTTGCAGTTGATGTCATATGATCAAAGCATTATGGTTATCTTTGATCAACTTTTTGGTTTTTGAACTATATAGATATATTTAATATATTAAAGTTATATATATGCACATAGGGTTCTTTGTCAGTTTGTAATAGCTTTTAGTGTGATTTTTTTTTTGTCATATGATTTTATTATTTATAAAATACTACGAGTAGGTATATTATTATACACTTTTTTTTTGTTCTCATTACACATGTAAAAAAAATAACAACATAAAACTACGATGTGGATTTATAGATGATGTGCAATTTAATACAAATTATTGTGTGTAGCAAATATACGGTTTAATGCTTTTTTTTTTAAAAATAATTTTCATATAGGATTTTTTTGCATAGAAACATCTCTGTAAACATAAATGTATTATAATATTATATACATATAGTGTGTTCTTTCCTTTTACACATTTTTATTTGCACTAAAACATTATCTTATTTTAGTATTTTAGTGTTTTTGATTCGACATTGTGGTAAAAGAAAATTGTTCGATATCGAATTATTATAGCTATTATGTAGCTGTATTATAAGTTTTTATAGTTATTTACAAAACGGCCATTTAGTTTTGTTTCGGAGAAACATTAAATTAAATGTGTACTGTATTAAATATTTATCTTACACCACAAAATATATTGTACATAAAATAAAACAATTTCAAAATGTAATCTACTAATTATACGGTTACCTTTTCATAAATACATATGACGCATGTAATGCAATTTACCTCCAGTAAAAGCATAATAAATTATAAATTATAATATTTGAAGATAGAACAATATTTTGTAACAGAATTAAAATAGTTTCTTATAGGTCTAACGTTTTACTAATGGCCATTAATGGGTTTATTATAATACTCATTTTTTAACCTATATTATATATGTATACGTCCTTTTTTAAGCATTATGAAGAACATCCATCTTATTCTTTCAACGATCAACATTTTTTGTACTATTCAGATTATTTATTGAATTAAAATATTAAATTACATATTTTAGTTATTAAATTAAAGGTATTATAATCTCAACAATTTACTCATCAAAATAATAATTATATTCATCGTGTGCATAAGAGATGTCATACTTATCTAAAAAAATACTATTCCAAAACTGGTAGAATAATTATCGATTTGAAGGTTAATATTAAATAATTAAGATAACACGTTTTTATTTTTTTAATTATTTAACTGAACATTTGTGTACGTTTTGATAACATTAAATATTAGTTTTAATGAGAAAAAACATTTCACTTACAAGTTTATGTATTACGTTTCGTAGATAATTAGATGGGTGCAATCTTACTATATTATATTAGTATATCATAATAGAAACTAAAAAGTAAGGCACCGTTTATGATTTCCATATAAATATAATTTATTAAAAAGTATCTAGCCACTTAGATAAAATTCCTTAACTCTTATTAGTTATTAGAACTTAAAATATCTATTTATTATTTCATTCGCATTTAAAATTATATTTTAAATAACTAAGTAGCTTATTTAATTTAGTGTTGTAAATTATTGTTCGTTGGTGAGATAAATAAAAAAAAAATGTTCAGCAAAATTAATAATAGACGGAAAATTAATAGAAACATAACAAAATCAGGTAGATAATAATTTTTTTTTTTTTTTTTTAACGGGACAGCCAATATTCAGTCAATATTTATTTAATATTTTGTCCAAATAATAATATTACTTTATTAATGCTTAATGTATAATTAATCCGTTATATATTTGATTGAGTTTTTAACTATTGAAATTGAGCATAATATTAAAACATTTATCTCAATAAATAATTTAGTCAAATTATTGATGTATTTTACATAATATTATTCATCAGGATGCTGAAAAATGTAATTTGTAATTTTTAATAGTCCAAGCTGATATTTTTGACCAGATCTAATGTATAATAATAATGTGATACATTTTTAATGGATTTGTTGCAAATAGCTATATATTATTTATTTATTTGGTATTTTGTATGGATCCCAAGGAATGTTTGATTTCATTAATATACGGGTTAAAGATTATTTCTATGAGTATGAAAATAAATGAATGCCATGTCGTAATCTTATGAATAGCACTCTTATATAAGACTTTTAACTTGTTAAATGTAAATTGTAATACAAAATTTGTTACTGTTTGCTGTGTTTTTGTACGTCTGTTTGAATGTCTTTCATTTTATTGTAGTAATAAAAATAATGGTATCCATTTTTGTTGGTGTAATTTGTGTATCAGTGATTTAACTTGAATGGTTAATGACTTCTGTGAATGATTAAGAGCTGTTACTTACATTCATTAAGTTTTGAATAAACATGGTTTATTGCATTTTCGTATACATCATGTATAATCATATTAAATATTGTTGAAAATTGTATAGGTAAGTAAATGTAATATTATACTTATAGAATATATCTAGCAGTGGCGTGCGCAGAAATTTGGTAGGGGTATGGGATTATTTTGATGAACTAGTGATCCAAAATTCAGTTATGTTTGAAGACTAAAAAAAAAAAAAAGCTCATGAGGGATATATCCCCTGATACTCCCTTTCACTCTCGTCACTGATATCAACTACCATATTGTTTTGTCAGAAATAATAAAATTGATATTTTTAGTATAAGAGCTAAATAACATTATTTGAAAAAAAAATCTTAGGAGTTTTACAACCATTCTAAAATTTGGCAGTTACCTGTAAATGTAGAAAAAAGATTCTGTTAAATTACTTCAAAAGCATGGGATATTGCCAAGTGTCAGCACAAAGGTTTTGTCCGAGTAACCATGCACTAATGTTCCAGTTTGAAAAATAAATATTTTGAAAGTCCATGTAACGTTAAAGCATGCCAAAAAAATATTTATAATGGTACTTAAAATTAAGGAATTTTCAGCTAACTTGTAGTATTTGCATTAACAGATAAAACAATTACCGGCTTGATGTAAAACGTTTAATGAGAACTTAAGTAGGTGTTCTTGCATTGTGTTCAAAAATACGAATTAATGTTGTGGGATTTTTCCGACAGAAAAATTTATGTAAAGCGTTTTACTCGAGCACTGGATTTTTGGCGTTGATACTTTATCATATACCAAAGAATAAAGGCTCTTTTATAAAAGAATTTCTAATCGATATAACAAACGCATTTTTTTTTTTATGCATAAATCGATCGTAAATTAAGTAACATAAATATTATTTAATTATATACCTACAGATTTTGAGTTTGCTAGCGTGAATATAATATATTATACACAATTAGTACCTAAGTATATAAGATTATTATTTTTGAATTATCATAGTATAACCTACTTAAATTTTTATTTTTATTTTTTTTAATTTGGTTTTTACTTCATCAATTTGTTGGTAGTTTTTATCTGCACTTAAAATACTACTGAATAAACTGAAAATGTGTTTTTCAAAGTACTGACTAAATAAAACTTTCCAATTTATATTTTTATGTAGGTCTAAATAAAACTTTTGGAGCACTCACCATTACAGGCAGTTTACTCAAAAGTCACATACTAACTAAAATTACTATTCAAAAACTATATATTATATTCCTATACACAAAATTAAGAATATTAAAATAAGTTAACATTACATTTAATTATGAAATTAAAATATATGTGTTATATATTTTAATATTATATTAATAAAATTGGGAAATACTAAGATAAGCGTAAAAAATAAATAAATATTTATTAGATTTTAACTAATAAATATACAAGTTGAATATACTTATTTCAATATTTAGTTTTAATTAAAGAAAAATCATAGATCTGTCTTTTGTATGATGTATGATAACTAATAATATATTATACATTGTATATTAAATAAATAATTTTTTCAAAGATAGACTGCATTTTCGCGTATAATTTCTATATAATTGTAAATAATATTATTTATTTAAAAAAATTTTTAGCCTAAAAATTATAACATGTTATGTTGACTTATTATAATATTCATTGCATTTATATTCAACCATTTTCAAGATATACATTTCTCTTACTGTCCTACAAGTAAATTAAAAATATATTATTAAACGCCTTTGTTTTTTTTATAACCTATTAGATTTGATAGGACTATTCTTGTTTATTTCAAATTGCTTTTTATGTTTGTTAATGAATAAAAAAATGAGGTGTAACTAACGTTTTTTTTTTTAAATTTTACTTATATTAAAAATTAATGTTCACAAATATTTGATATATTATCATAGTAAGTATACTTAAACTAAACGTGAACTCTATTGATGTCATATATAATAGGTGTAGGTGGAGACTATTTTATATATTTATTTTTGCAAATTCGCATTTTTAAACTATAGTAGTGTTTATGTGGGTAGATAAACAATAATATTTAAAAAAGACGGATGGAAGTTTGGTGTGTTTGTATCCAACTTGCTCTTCTTTCTATCGGATAATTCTGTATTATTATTTTAGATTTTATTGCAAAATCTGTCTTATTTTTTATACGCAAATTGAAATAAACAAATAAATATTATATCGTTGTTGAGCTTTGGTCGGCTGCACTTAGTTAACATTTAAATAAACCCTTCCAGATTACTCATTATTACGACGTAATCTTAAAGATATAACACAAAAAAACGATAGTTAATCAAGTTATACTTAATATAATATTAAAAAAAAAAAAAAAAAAACAAAAAATGTGTATTTTTATTTCATTTATACTAATAATTAATCTTAAAATGCTGGATTCGTCAGATCTAAGCAAAGTGGGTCGAGTTTCCAATACGTCAAAATAGATTCTAGATTTTTTTGTTATTATTTATACTAGTAACTAGGGCTTGGATTTTAAAGAATATGCTTCTTTTTTATATATTATATGAGATAGAATTATAATTTTAATACATAAATTCGTTTCACGTCATTCTGACTTAAAATAAACCAATTTATTTTTGTTTTTTTTTTTTTTTTTTTTT
>VUJU01003890.1:12045-22485 GCA_009835225.1 Aphis craccivora | reverse complement strand
TATATAAATTTTTGTTTTGGCCGAAAAGGGAATCAGTCTTTTTTAAATTTGGTCGAAAAGTGAATCGGCCGAAAAGTGAAGGGTACGATTTTGGTCGAAAAGGGAATCGACCTTTTTTAAATTTGGTCGAAAAGTGAATCGGCCGAAAAGGGAAGGGTACGTTTTTGGTCGAAAACGGCGATGCCCAAAGGTACGGCGTATTAATAGTCTATTCATTACCAAAACGGCCTGAAAAGAAATTTGTATTAAAATTTAAAAATGTATTATCAGGGCCCGGAAGTAGGTAGGTACTTATCAGAAAAACTGAACTGCTGAAAAGTAGATAAGTGATGGGAGCAAATGTTTTAGTAAATATTGAGCAGTTTTGATGTACAAATGTACCTACAATATTATCGACAAAACGATTATTTTTATTAATCTATTTGCTCTCAACGACTCAAGAAAACGCATTTTATAGGTATGTATTAGTTGATAAAAAAAAATTGAAAATATTATATCGAATCATTATTTATAAATATGTTGTAATGAACGACATCTGATGTTGCGGAGTTAAATTTTGTGGCACATGGCAATTTCAAGATTTCAGATTTTTACGATATTTAAATAAATAAATATACAAGTATGAGCGTATAGCACGGACTCCTTGGGATCCCCTTAAAAAAGGTAATATATAAATAAATATCAATAATAATAGATTATTCACTGAATCGATATATTGATGTCCGTGACCATTATAATTAGGGCTGGGATTTTGATGCAAATGCATCTTTTTTTTAGTGTTTCAAAACGTTGCTTCGTAAGTATAAAATATGTTTTTTGCAATGCTGATTAATTTAAAGTAATTTTTTTTTTTTTTTTTTATTAGTATTTTGTAAAAACAATTTTAGCTCAACAATTATATAAGAAAGTAATTTTTATATAATGAATTTTTTTTGCATTTTTTGTCAAAATTATCTTTAAATGCATTTTTAGGGCATTTTCTTAGTTTTTTTGAGCATTTTTTACAATTTGTTCTTAAAATGAACGAAAATTTTTGCGATTAACAAGATATTTTTTTGGCAAACTGACGACGCGCCACGGTACGATTTATAAATTATATAGCACGACATATATATATGTAAATATATGTATAAGTTATATATATCATATCTTATAGATAAATTACTAGATCTTGTAAGATTAGCCAAACCTAACCTGCCTTTTTTTGCATTTTTTTTTGGTATTTTTACAAACACTATATGGTTTTGAATAAAAATACAAATCCTGTGATATAATTTAAAAAGGACACAATCATAGTCCATAGAGACTTAAATAAGATAAAAGTTTTGTGTATTTTACAAACGGGATACAGCTAAGTAGTTATATATTTTTAACGTGTATCAAAAATTGGGAGCTGTTTACATTACACCTTTTTGGCACGGATAAAAATTTGGGCGCAGTTACAAAATACAAAACAAAAAAATAGCAATTTATAAAAACTTTTTTTTTCTATATATTAACGATTGAATATTTAATACAAGATTTTTAATAGCTTTCTTTATAATTGACTTTTACTGAAACCATACAATTTAAGAAATATATAAAAGAAAACATTTCTATCACATTTCAAATTTTGTTATAATTTAAAACATTATTTAAGGGAATATACAAATTATAGGTATATTATAAAATATTATATAACTGAAATATATTTTACCCAATAATGAAAATTTTTATTTATTTTAAAATATTATCTATTTATACTATGAATCTATTTTTACTTATTGTTTTTCGGTATTTACAGAAATATGTTAGTACATTATGAGTCATAATAGTTAATAATTGTATTAACTACTATAGGTATTATTGAAATTAATATATATCACTATAAGATATATCAAAAAAAACTATATAATTAAATAAAATATTAGTGATAAAAGCTGATAGACCGTCTCCGCTCAGAATCGTTTTTTGGTATACATAGATACATCATTAAATTTAGCCTCAGTCATCACTCGACACCTAATGTACAGCAGGTACCCACTTACCCACTTTTTTATTTTTAACTTTGCGTAAAATAACAAATCATTTGTTTGGACATTAAAAAAATATCAAGCAAATATTAAAATAATAAAATAGGCACTGACCGATTTGGCCTGGAAAAACTGAAAGTAGATGGACTCGCAACCATATGTGCGTATTTGCTGATATTTGGTATACACGTAAAGCAATGATGACAATAATATTCTGAGCTATTCTCAAAACAACGTTAGCCGAGTCAGTTAATGAGGTATAACTATTGGTTTTACTTCTTACGACTTGTTTTGAATATAAAATATCCATATTACCGCTTAAAAATGGTCTTATATAGTTACTCCACTGTTGGATACTACAATAATTAATTTTAATTTATCAATAACTTTTTGTGTAAAGATAATATAGGCGGTAGAACATTAAAGGTGGAATAATAATCACAAAACCTTTAAATACAATTAAACAAAAAAATAAAACAAATTGTGTGTTTGTATAAATGTTGGTAGGCACCTACATACAGTGGCGTAGCCAGGAATTACCCAAGGGGGGTTTACTGACCTTTTTTTTGTTCACCTCTAAAATATATTGTTCAGGAGCGGTAAAACAGGTAGGTATTATGGTCGAATTGCACTTATTTTAGTCAAATTGCACTTGAGTTGAAAAAAAGTGATGGTCGAACTGTACTTGGGCTCAAAAAAAGTATTTCCGCAAAAATATCATGCATTTGATGTGGTTAAACCTTTAGAAAACACGCATTTCCTTTCCTATACTTAGGTACAGGCTTAGAACAGACAATGATTTTAATCATTAGCGTGGTTAAATAAATAATAGTTTTATACATACATCATTTTATACTATAATATTATAAATATATTTTTTAAATTCTTTTTTTTTAATCGTCAAATATAATTATCGTCATTTTTTACATATTTTTTTTCATTTCGACCATTTTTTTGTAGTTATAAACTAATAACAAATATCAATTAAAAATGTTAGCTTAGTAATTCGCTTTGAGCATAAAAGTAAGTATATTTCTCAATATCATTTATTTTTTCTGGTATCGTGTATAGTTGAAGATCTTATATCAGTAGTCTGCTACAGTGGCGGTTATAAGGGGGAGGGGCGATAGGTGGTTCGCCCCCCCCCTTGGGCTCTTCCTTGATCATATTTTACGTTTTAACCGGGGATAGTACCTATATCTAAATATATATATATATCTATATACCTATATATCTGTTGTCTATGAACTGTGATTAGAATATGCGATAGACACACTGATTAACTTGGTATAAAAATCAGTGGATACTTAGTCCAGGGGCGGATAGGGCTATTTTATGCGGCGCATCCGAGTTGGGTCCCGAATACTAGGGGCTAATTCCAGGTAGTGTACTAGTTGGGTCCCGGATTTGTATAGGGTACTATACTAGTTCGGTCCCGGATTTTTATAGGTACTATACTAGTTGGGTCCAGAATTATTTTAGGTATTCCACTAGTTCCTGAATATTTTTTGGTAAGTACTACAACTACACTATACTAACATTTTCATTCCTAATTTAACAGACTGTCTATGATCTATTTAAACCACAGGTATGGTTAAAAATGGTTTTTACAGTTTTTTTTTTTGTTTCTTTTCCATTGAAATATAAGTTATTAGAATTTTGTAAAAAACAAATCACTTTTGTGTTGGTAAAAATATTAAAAATGTTAAATAATTATATAGTATAAATAAAAGAAAATAATATTTTTTGAAAAATCACATGTGTTGGTAAAAATGTATACGACATTAATTTTACAAAATCAAATCGATTTATTATTTCTGCAATTTTTTTATTCATACTGTCAGCTATAAATTTTTCTTTTCCTGAAATAATTCAGAACCCAACTAGTGTAGTAACTATAAAAATCCTGGACCGAACTAGTGAAGTATACTTATTTTATGTTACCAGGAATTAAATTTAAAGGCCCAAAATTTTTTTGCTCGCTTCGTTCACTACATTTATAAAACAAGTATATATTCCAATATTACTTACCATATATATACCGTATATATTACCAATATTATACTATATATATATATTAATAATATTAATGTAGATAATATTATTATTATACGCTTTTTCAAAGAAAAAAAAGAAAAATGCATATGATTTTATTATAATTATTATAAAATAAAAGTCAATACATATATTATAGTACATTATATGTATATCTTTTTTTTTTTTTTTTTTATTGAACATTATAGGTTCGGCAACATCGGCCATTAGCTTTTGAGGTTTGTACGGTTATTACATATTATATATATATTTTTTTTTACAATAATATTAGCACATTAATATTATAAACATTATAACCGTAAGGTTAACCTATAACCTAACTATAATTCATATTACGTACATTTTATATTATAAGTATATTAGTATATACTATTTATAATAATGCTCTAGGGTTCTCCATTTTCGCCTTTCCCTTGAAAATCATGTATAACCACCACTGAGTCTGCATCAAAATATTAGTATCTATTTTTAATTGTGTTAAAACATCATTTTCCAGTTTATTTTTTAGATTTGTAATCAGTTGCAAATTTTGTATTTTACAATACCATGATTTCGATTAATAGAATCTACATCTTATTATTCTAAATAAACGAAACATGTCATAGCATACATCTAAGCATACAGTAAGTGGGAAAGGAAATTAGTGTTTTCTAAGTGTTTAAACCCTTCAAATGCATGATAATTTTGTGGAAATACTTTTTTTTTTAACTTAAATGCAGTTCTACCATTATATTACCATTTTTCAACTCAAGTGCAATTTAACCATTTCCTTTTAGGTAATAAGTGCAATTCGAATATCCCGGAATAATACATACCTAAGTATAACAATTAACAAAACTATAAATTTATATAGGTACATTATAATAACAATTTTTTTAAGGCCAAGGGGAGGGGGATTGAACCAAAATCCCCCTGGCTACGCCACTGCCTACATAGCATATAAATATATAGGTACTAGGTAGGTACAATAGTATTATTAAGGGACTAATCAAATGTGTAGCCTTTGGGCATATGCGGTTTAAATGGATTAATATTAAAAGTTTAATACAATTCAACTTTCAACAGTCTTTATACAAGCAATATAAGCACTTTCTCCCCTAAAATTCAATTGTGTTGTGTAATTCAGTTTTATAATTAAACTAACATTAATTTGTACTGTTGTAAAAATAATTTCTTTTGGCTTTTTCTATTACTGGTATTTTATCGAATTTGGAGAATTATTGTTAAGATTTTTAGAATCTGGTACATTTAATACATAACTTAATATCTAATTCTTAAATAATCAATACGCTTAGTGTTAAACACGGTTTAAATAATTTAAATTCAGCGGTGCACATAGGATTTTTCAAAGATAGTAAAGAACTTGAAAAAGAATATGTACTTAGTAAAAAAAGATTAGATTTGAATGAATAAAAGGGCGGATGTAAGTTCCCACATGAGACCTAGCAGGTAAAAAAAATACGTATGTTAGTTCCTACACTATAGAAATATCTGGTACATGACGTGTAAAGTGTAAAATGCCTACAAGGTAAAAAAACAGGTTCGTATGTAAGTTTGTCAATTTATTTTTCTTTCACTTACGACCATCACAAAAAATTATAATAGTGTTGATAATTAAATTAATGAAAAAAACATAATTATCATAAACATTTAAGAAAAATATAATTTGAGTATAAAATCAACACCAATTATCTATTAAAAGAATCTAATTCTAACGAAGAAGCTACTTATTAAATATTTCAATCTTCTTAGATTTGGATGCTGTTCAATATAGAAAGGCATTTCTTGCCAACGTTTTATACAAACGCAAATTAAATTTACAGAATAACAGTAACATTAATTATTATTATCTATTATAAAACAAAGGACAATAATAGCCAATAGATGATTATTGCAAATTTGTAATATTTGATTAGACGAGATAATGCACGACATGCCGATGGACCTGCTTAGACTCTATAAATATTATAAATTAGTTAGTGTATTAGTATACAAGAAATGTTTTGGGAAAATTACACCCTCTTCCTCTTTAAGCACGTGTTATTTATAAATTATTTTGTAATTAATTATAAAAATATTAATAAAATTAATATTATTTTTCTGATACGTAAATAGTATTCGTCGATTGTCTTTATTAGGTACTTATACCTATATTTTTTTTATAACGTTAACCATATTTCATTAATATATAATATACATTATATTGCAATAACTAACTATCTGGTGATTATATTTATTGGTGATATCCTCTTTGAAAAAAAAAAAAACAAGATATGTTGCACTTAACTGTATAGTGTACCTATAATGCGACAATAATTAGATTTATTATGCAATACGAACTCCATTTCAACTTCATTATGAGCTGTCCTAAATCTGGAAGCAAAAGTATTGTTGTCAGTAATAGGTAGTCAATAGAACATGTGCGTCTATAACTATACAATGTTTGAAAGTGGGTTTATTTCTGCTTTTAGTATTTTTTTATTTATCGTTTTAAATCTGTAATGTACCTGCCTATCTATAAATAGTATTTTGGATTTCTGCAGCCTCCAGATATTACGTAAACGATTTTTGGCTGCTGATATTACATCATAAACATTTAAAACGACTTGAGTGGAAAGTGGGAACGATGATAAGATAGGAAACGGGTGTATTAACCTCCCTAGCCCGTCGACGTGTAACAGGTGCAGCATCACGGTGAGAGACGGACACACGCAATCACACGGACAACTTCGCGCACGTTGAATACAATAATACTGTTATTCGTTTTTCATGTGTCGTGTGTCAGGACACGTTGTCATCGTTATCGGGTATATTATAATATATATATATATATATCAATCGTCGTCGTGTGATGTGTGTAGAAAAAAATGTAATGCTCTCATATATTTTCCTAATTTGGGTCTTACGAATAGTTATAATGTATACCTTGACAATGTTATATAATTATGTACACGTTACGGCGAGATAAAATTAACAACTTGAAAGAATACGATCAACGAAGCATTTAAATATAGTTTTAATCTTTAATTGTTAAAAAACGTTTTGAGAAAAATGAAAGACAAGTACTTAGGTAATCAGCAGCAGCACCGATGACGAGATAATTAATCTGGCTGTAATAACGTTATTATAGTTATTACCCTATATTATCATGGATTAAATATAAATTAATATTATATAATAATATATATTATATTATATAATTTAATTATGATATTATTAGATAATCGTTTATTTGTATGATCCTGTAGGATTATTCGGATGAATTGTATAAATTTATTTAATACCTAATATTGGTTATAACTACTTATAAGCTTTGGTATCCTTTAACTGAGACTCATTGTTTACTAATATTTTAGCAGAATTATTATCCTATGTAAAATATTTTGAAGTATTAGAATAAAATAATTTATTTGTTTTATAATTTAAAACTTGTTAATGCGGTTTTCAACGAATTACTCACAATTGCTTCTGAATCTTCCGATAATTGTGATTTTTTTTTGGATCCAAATGCAGTGAATACTAATGAAATTATTATAAAAGTTTAAAAATTAACAAACCATCTACTTATATTTGTTAATGACTTAAATATTTTATTACGAAAAACATTAGCATTTTGTTTGAATTGTGTTACACAGTTAATTTCACCAGCATAGCTCAAATCAATACTAAAAACTTTATTTTATTTGTAGTAAGTTTTAAATTATTTTACTGACGTTTTATACTGACACTGACACACACACACACACACACACATCCTTATTATATCCTTATTTTATGTTGATATCTGTACCTAATTATTATGTAAATTTGTTTTTTTTATAATTTCGATTGAATTTACCTACAAAACACAAACATTTTTTGACTTTCACGGATGTGATAGATTGAGTGATTATTATAATAGTAAGCAATGGTATTCTTTTTCTATGAACTAGAAAAACTGCGATTGTTATGTATCTATTATGTTTATGTGATGATATATTTAAATTTTAAAGTATTTGTTTTAAATAACTATTGAACTTTGAAATTGTGTTTAGAATTTAAAATAATAGTTATTGCATAAAATAAGAACAGTATAACTTCTTCAGTGATAAAATTAAATTATTAGCCCAATGACTTCAGGGTTATCAGGGACTATTGTATAGATTGGGCTTGACCAGTACTTTCAAATAATATCAGATCGTTCAGGGTTACCTGTTGACATTGTGTACAATATATGTATATTGTCTATGATATAAGCCAATACATGCACTATACCTTATCATAGACTATTGTTTTATAATGTGTATAATATAGAATGATGACAAACAAGTAACAACCATTAAAATATATAATGACACTAAATCTTTACTATCTTACATTTGAGAATTTTATTATGACCTCTCCCCCCTAAAATTTTACCTATGGGCGCTCATGGCACTGGACCCGATATAAATACACCACTGTAAGCATTTTAAAATTATAATATACAAGATAAAAATAACACAATATGCTAAAAAATACATTTTGTGGCAATCGTGTGAAACTATATGGTTTTTGTAGCGACATGTCATAAAGTGGTTTGTGTGTAACGGGCCTTAGAGCAGTTTGTTGGTAATTTTTATAGGTATTAAGAATTAATTAAGATTTTAACTGATGATTAAACAATGCTTGATCTACTATTAATTAAAAACTCTTAAAATCCCAGGAATGCAACTTTCCATTTCGGTAGACAATTAGATTCTATTTTAATGAATTATAGAATAAAACTTCTTATTTAAATAGTTTTCACTTAAAAGTTCTTATCTGGACAGTGGCTATTGGTAATAATACTTAAACATTACATTTTATCCATGAAGTTATATGAGACATGTTTTATTCGTTTCTACAATTTTGCAGTGATATTATAATGTATTTCTAGTAACAATGTAGAATAAAGTAATGTTTATTGAGTGAAATGTTTTGATAATGTTTATTATACACAACGAAATTTTTAAATATTTGATTGATTAAAGACATTTGTGAATTACTATTTATTTATTTATTTTTTGATATATCGATATAATATATTAATGTAATTTTTATTTTTCGGTCAAAAAGATTTGAAATTTAATTTTAGGTTTTTAATATATTTATGTTTTTAACATCTAAATGTATCTGCATTTAAAGATTATTTCTATTCGTTGTAAATTGAAATGAATTGAATTGGTACATGTCATTTAGTATTTATTATAATATATTGTTTTTATTATAATATGTTTATTTTTGGACGTAATAACAATCTCTGTATAGCTAGAAATGATAAATTTCTTAATTACATTTTCTAATTTTATTTAGGATAGTTTGAATAATTAATTTATATTGACGATTAAAAAAAAAAAAAAAAAAATGTTTTAAAAAAATGGTACTCAGTTACTTTTATAAAAGTTTTCATTTGAAAATTAGAAGTTTATAATGTTTTTACAAAGTTCACGTTAATTCAATTAATAAGTTAATTAAATATTAATTAATTAATAATTAAATTATAAAACTTAAAAACAACGATATAATATTATGTACCAAATGATAAAATCGCTGTAGTTTGTGGAGTTGATCATGCATATAAGTATGTTTCAATATATTATAATTGAAACAAATAAAATATTAAATACTTATTACAAATCAATTTTTAAACACGATTTTAAATCAGAAAGTTATAATAATATGGATTGATAGTTGATACGTCCGGCATTTCGTTTCGAGTGACAAAAAAAAATACCTAGAAATTATCTTTAATTAAATATTTTTAATATTTTTTTTTATTTATTTAACAAATTAATAAATTTGTTAAGGAATTTAAATAAGTAATATCATTAGATAATAACTAATGTGAAAAAAAAAAATCAATACAAATTACAAACATTTAGGTTCTCGTGATTTTATATTGTTTTTAATAAAATTAAAATATAGTAAATAGTTATGTATTATGTATTGTATTATATTATAGAATACATATTTAATATACATTATATAATGAACATTACTAATAAATAATTTATAAGTTTTGATTTCTTAAATTATTATTTGTGATAAAAATTATTATTTTTACAAATATAACAAAAAATATGAGACTAATAAATTCTGTATAATGATAACACTCACTTCGTATGAAATAATTAAAATAATTGACATAATTTGTATTTTGTAATGAATTTAGATTTTAAATAGTACCTACTTAAGGAGTGCATTGATTTTACAACGATGTGTATTTTTATTGTGTCAGTCATTACTTTTTGGGCTAGTAAAAATGTTTTGGGGATGATTTCTGAAAGAAAATTTGATATAGTCAATATTTTGAAAATCAAAAGTTTTGCTTTTTTAAATTCTCAGTACTTATTTTAATAATTTGAAAATAAAA
>VUJU01003890.1:0-11995 GCA_009835225.1 Aphis craccivora | reverse complement strand
AAAAACGATTCTGAACGGAGATGATTTGTCAGCCTAGAATATAATTTCCAGTGGTTAGTGAAAAAGGTGGTTTATGTTTTAATGGCCTAAATACACCAAAATTTAAGTTCTTTTATAATTAATGTAAGCTAAACTTATGAAAAATCTTGTATTAAATTTTCAACTCTTAGCTACTTATAAAAAATTTTTTATGAATTATACCTACAAAATAATTTGCAAATATTCATGATTTTGACGATTTTTTGTCAATATTTGAACTTCAAATGCTAATAAAAAAAATTGTGCCTATGTATTCTTATAATTTTTTAATCACTTTAAGAATAACTTATGAGAAACGTTGTATTAAATTTTCAAGTATTTTGATTGAGCCAAAAAGATTTAATCGACACTTCAAAAATATTTTTTCAGAACAATTGAAAATTTCAGTTGTCTATAAATAGCTCAAAAAAATTCAAAACATTTTAAAAATTAAATCACGTAAATAAAACGCAAATATTAATAACTGGTAAAATTTTCAAGTATCTACGACTTATACTTTTTGAATAATAGCAAATATTTAAATTCGTTTGAGGATAAATCGTTATATCGTTACGCTATTTCGTAAAAATTTGAAATTCAAACGTACTTTAAATTTTTCCTATAATGATGCTACGAGTTTTCTCTATAGCTACTTGAAAGAAAACTTAGTGTTGTATTTTTAATCATTGGTTATTAACACAAAAAAATTTATGATCTTTCAACTTTAAAATTACTTAAAAATTTTCGCGTTTTCGACAGATTTCGTAAAAATTTGAACTATAAACGCTTATAAAAAAATTGTGACTAACGATTTTTAATTTTTTTTAGCTACAATAAGAAAAACTCATAACGAACCTTGTATTAAATTTTCAAAACTTTTTGGTCATCTAAAAACTTTTTATCGACACTTTAAAAAAATGTTCTCAAAAAAAAATCGAAAATTTCAGTGGTCTATAAATAACTCAAAAAAAGTCAAAAATTTTTGAAAATTTAACTGTATATAGATAGCTCTGACATAAATATTTGGTGAAAATTTCAAGAATTTACAGTGATTTGTTTTTGAATTACAACCATACAAAAAAATCGATTTGGTCGAAAACTTGTTTTGCGTAAAAATTCCCGTTTTTCCTTAATTTTTTTTTGGTTTTTCCCGGCGCTTTTGAAAACTATTGGGAAATTCAGAAAATGACCTCCTCAATGCACCAACTAGATTCATTTTGCTACAGGAAACCACCCCCAAAGTTTGAAATTGAAGCATTATTTCGACACGTTCACGTGTACTCAGACACAAAAAAAAAAAAACACACAACATTGTAAAATCAATTCATTCATCGCTCCGTTCAGAATCTAAAAAACACAATATTTTAAAATCAATACATTCATCGCTTCGCTCAGAATCTAATAAATAGTATGAAAAAACAGTTAGGTTACTAAACCAATTTTTGAAAAAATTTATAAATTTATAACTAAAAAACGAATAACTATAAATACTTAAAATTTTCATTATTTATTGTTTAGATTATCATTTTCTGTATTATTTATGGTATTGTTTTCAAAATATTTTTACTGTTTCCAAATTAATTAATGATATTTTAAATTTTCGATTTTTTTAAAAGTTTTTTTGTCGATTAAAAATTATTCAATGAGTAAAAATTCTTAAAAATGTAATACAAATTACTCATAAGTTGCTCGTGTATGTAATGTATGAAAATTGAAAATATTTAGGCAGGCAATTTTTTTTTTATAAGCATTTGGATTTCAAATGTTTACAACATATTTTATTAAAATCGTAAAAATTTAAAAACTACAATAATAATATAAATTTGTAGTAAAAATATATAAAATCTTCAATTTGTATAGTTAAAGATTGAAAGTTGAATATAATATTTCTAATTAGTAGATTATATTCTAGAACTAAAAATCTAAAAAAAATTGTATATAGATATGATTATGTATCATTGTACCTATAGAAATACTAATAATAAATTAAATAATCATATGAAAATATGACGTTTTTAATGACGTAGGCTGAAAAACCTTTACTCAGAATCGTTTTTCATAATATACAATGATATATCATTGAATTCAAATTTAATATACCCATTACATTGTCCTAGTTGACACCTACTATAACACAGCGGAGAGGTACCCACTTTTTAAAAATAATTAAAAATGTAATTAATAAGACCAATTATAAACCTTAAATTAACTTTAAAAAATAATGAATTAGTTTAATTAATATACTCTGTTTATACTTTTATAGTGTTTATACCTACTATTACTGAACATACTATATATAGTGTATAAAATATAGTACGTACTATATATAAATATTTTAAACAGTACGACGGTTTATAACCTTGTTATTGTGTAACACATTTTATTTAATGAGTTAAAATTTTTTAAATTAATTAATCATAAATTATTTTAGTGTCTATTGTCGTTATTTAATTCATAATATATATAACATAAGTAATAAGTATATTAATTAATTGCGTTATATTTTTAGCCAATTTTTTTTTTTAACAACTTATTATTTATTTTATTTTATTTTTATTTTTATTTATTCCTCAAGAAAATAATGGACCCCATTGAACATGTTAATTATGTGCTATTAATCGAATGATACATAACTATTAATATGTAGTTCAAATACTCATTTTGGTTATCGTTTCGGATTAAAATTCTCTATAGGTATGCGAATATATTATTGGGTATTTAAACACGATTATCTATATTATGTGATTATACGTGTTTATAAATAATATATAAATATTATTAATAGCCGATGTTAGTATTTACTGTTTTAATATTGAATATTAAGCTTTTAGTAATATTGTTTAATATTAAAATTTTATTTTAAAAGTATGTTTTAATAAAATGAAATGTATTAGGTAGATAGTTAAAACATACAAATGCGTTGGGGGTGCCTATACCTATATAATAATCAAAAATATTGAACGTGAGTAATTCGTAGGCAATTTCTATTCATGTGTGCGTGTTTATATTGTAGTGGTATGTAAAGTAAAAAAAAAAAGTCCATTAGTATTATGCGTTTGATTAATCGATGAAATATATGACAATAATACATGTAAATACTCGTACAGTAGTTGGGTATGTATTATGTAATAACTAATAATGAATAACACAGAACTGTATTACCATAAAATATGTATATGAAAAATACAAATGATAATACCAGTTAATATCTTATAGTACCTCAATAATATGTTTGGGGGGTTGGTTAATTGTTTGTTTAATGTTGGTTTACTATTGATATAGTCAATAGTATCGCTGTTATTGTTCTTTTATTATTTTTCAATCAATTTTGCTCGGGTCTTTTTTTCTATGATAATAGGTACCATATTATGAATTGGATTCCAATATTTGTGATATGAGTAATATAATTTAGTGTTTTGAGTAAAACTTTAGTTTTAAATTATTAATATTAAAATATTGTACTCAGATCATACTATTTATCGTTTATTATATTATGGTATTACGGTGATACTCGTTTGGTATACCTTTGAAACATTATGACGTGCGTTAGTATATAAATTCAATGTATATACATTTATCATAATGAACGTAATTGTTCTGTACCCACGGTTTATATTAATTTGATTGAAAAACTGTACGACCGTATCGCGATGGTCGTATACTCAGTGCATAATACACTAATTGGTATTGAATATTATTTAATCAATCGTTAAAACGCTTTTCGTGCAACGGAAAATTCTTCCATATACTTTCGACTACATCGACTCTTTTGCGAATTTAATTAAATTAGTGATGTATACACCAACACTACCGCCCTTGTTATTATAAAATAAAAGGTATATCTTTGGAAAAGATTTTGGAAAATTTTGCCAGAGGCTATTTTTAGAATGTTAATTATTTGCTGGTTCAAAGTTTAAATTGCTTTATTTCCCAACAATATTTCTACACGTATAATTATATAAAATGCATTTTATATTGTAAGAGATTCAAACGTGTTTTGGTTAAATTAATTTACTGTCGTTCTTATTTAAAAAGTTCTTTATAAACTGTCTAAATTGTGATGACGTGTATAATTAATATATTATTATAATATTATTAATATTAAATAAATGTAAAAAAAAAGTTTCTTTGTTAACGCATCTTTTTTAGATCCGCCCCCCTAACAAGATCAATCTCAACCCTCGATCTGTGACTGAACGTTTAAAAATTGTCTACGCCGTCTATGGAGTAACTATCATTATATTTTGTAAATACCTAGTAATTTTTCAAGCATAATATTATGTCCAGCAATAATGAAGAGCAATTTAGTAAACGCAATACTTTTAATGTAAATCTATGTAATATTATACATACATGGCGCTAGTTAACTATTTAAGGTTTTAATTTTCAAACTGTATAAGGTAAAGTACAAGTACAATATTCCCAGTACACTACCAAGTGCTGATTCTACAGAATGAATACCTATTAGCTATTAGAACTTAGAAGTCTAAATTGAATTTTAATTAAATTACCATATGAAAGTATAATATTACGCGGGGATTTGGTGTTTGCGGTTTACCTTTATTATTCATTGAAGTTCGTAAAAATTAGTGCCCTGATTAATATTTCCAATATTCAGTGTCGGTTTATTATAACTCATAATTATGAGTTTTACTTTTAATCATAGTCGGTGTTTCCGACACTGAATGATGTTGAAAACGTACAACTGCAATGAAATGAAATGGCTCAATAAATATGTTATTACGCAGGTGGTTTTTTACCAGAATATTTGTGAGCAGTGATGATGTGAATTCTTATAACGAGACAAGACATTTTCATTTGATCCACCCAGCACCTAGATATTGTTTTATTCTCTTATAGTATCGAAGGGCTACAACTCGTTTGCGCAAAAATACAATACAACTCCTGTGACAAAAACCCCTTTTGTCAGAACTCGTTTGCGCACACATTTTCCTATAAAAATAATATGATTGAGTTATAAAGTGTGTAAAAGGGTATAAGTCATGATGTTTTAAAGGTAATAATAGTCACTTAAGTGCTATAGTTATTAAACTTTTTAAAGTGTTTATGTTGTACAATAGTGAGATAACTTATAATTTAACAAGTTATAAGAATAATAATTTTAAAATAAAATTATTGAAGAAATGAGAAATTTATTTTGTTTCTTGAAATGTAGCGGTTTTTGTTTTATTCCCTTTTACCCGCTCACCGTCGTTGCTATAAAATGTTTGATAATTTGTACTGCAGTCTGTGACGATATATACATATGTCATGTGTGTGAATGTATTGTAGTTGTGCGCAAACGAGTGATCTATTTTCAGGTACAAAAAACAAAATAAAAATGTAATTATAATTGTGATTATAGAAATAATGCTATTATTAAAGTCTTAATCATTAGTAAAAAATAAATTCAAATAATAGATATTTAAATAGCTTTTAATTATCGACATTAATCATACAAAAAAATATATTAATGTCAAAACTAAAGGAGTATATGAGAGATGAGACTATTCAATCTATTCTTACACATTTTTTTTAAATGTGCTCAACAAATGATGTCTGTTTTCACCTTTTGTAATCAGATATTAGTGAATTGTGGAATTTATTTGGAAAGAAACTATCTTTTACTTGCACAACGTTTTTTAGTGTAGCGTTTTTTTTTTTAGAATTGGAAGACTTGACCATTTACATGTAATATGGTTATGCACATAATCACATCCGTAGACCGTAGGGGTGGCTTAATATCTTTGTGCTTACCATTAGCGTAAGCACACACTTTTAGACTTTTTATTCAAATGTCTGGCGTGGCTTGATTATGGTCTTAAATACTGCCAAGGTCACCCCATAACCAACTATAGTTATGCACTATAAAATAAAAATCTGAATGTAGTATACCCAAAGATTCTCGATTTATTTACTAAGGTTAGTATTTTCCAAATGTATATCATACACGGGTTATTTTGAATAAAAAAATTAAAAATCGTAGATACTATTAATATATTATTTGTACAATGATTACTTATATCTATATCATAATAATTTGTGTATGTGATCATTTGAAAATATTAAGTTAAATACAATACAAGTATTATATTATGTAAATATTGTTAAAATATAAACTGCCCAGATAATACCATGTATAGTAAGAAATTTAAATTTATTTTACTAATTAAATTATCACATACTATGTATATTAAAATAATGATTATATATAGATATATAGAGATTTAGTAATATTATATACATATAAATACTTTATAGAATATTTAGATCATCAATATTTTTTATTTGCGCTTTTTTTGCCCATTTCATCTTTTTTTTTTAGAAAATCTTGCTATTTCTTGTTAGTATATTGATATCCAAGTGTTTTTTGCTATAGTCTCCTAAAACATTTTCTCGTTTCAAGTTGTTAAAGTTTCATTAATGTTTATTTTCGCAAACTAAAATAATGTTTCAGATGTATATTTTTGATGCATTGTATTAATTTTTTTCTAACTTAACAATTTTCCGTCAGTGACCGTGAGTAACTGTTTTCCATCAAAGGTTATATTACAATTTTCACAAAAAAAAAAACTAATATATTATTTTAGATATATTTTGTGAAGCCCTGAACCTAAATCCATCGTATCGTAATAATTATGATGCATTTTTCAATGTATAAGTTATTATAGTTTGAATCATATTTGATATACAGCTTATAATATAGTAGGTATATTAGTGCGTAATATGCTTGTTACTGTTGTGTAAGAGTTAAACGAATCGTATAGTTTTATAACCATTCTTTAAATTTATTTTGAATAGTATAATGTAAAAACAGTATTCGATATAAATATTAAATTTACAAAATTATTTATTTAAATTTAATGATATATTATAGTATACGAATTTTAAAATTAATAAAATAGTTATTCAGTTAGGTACATTAATTATTTTTTTAGTTAGACAAGTATATACAATATACATAAAATAAATATTTCTTATATATGTAGGTACTCGTAATATGGAGTTACTAGATATTTTTATTATGTACATTTCTTTCCATTTTTTTTTTATTTTATTATTAAAAATAAAAAGGATGTTGACATTTTTTCAAATTAAAGTTTACAAACATTCATAATATTTTAATTTTAGACTCTCGACGGGGTGATAAATGTATTGATTCTACAATGACGTGTGTTTTTTTGTATTTGTGTAAACCATAATTTATCGAAATATTGCTTCAATTTAATATTTTAAATGTTATTTAAAAAATTTGAACATTTAATACAAGGTTTCTTATAAGTTATTTTTATCGTAGTTAAAAAAAAAAAAATCAAAAATCGTTAGTCTTAATATTATTTATCAGCGTTTAAAGATAAAGTTTTTACAAAATATGTCAAAATCCTGAAAATTTGTAGTAATTTTGTGGTGGAAAATTCATAAAATTTTTAGTATTTATATCTAAGGTTAAAAAATTCAACATAAATCTTTCCATAAATTTTCTTTCAAATAACTATAGATAAAACTACTAATAATAATAACTAGCTATATAATATAACTACTAATAATAGATACTGATAACTAGCGTAACGATTTATCCTCAAACGATTTTTAATATATTTTGTTATTATTTTTAATTCAAATATTGTCAAAAATTCGTGAAAATCATGAATATTTACAAATTATTTTGTAGTTAAACTTGATAAAAAATTGTGTATAAGTAAACAAGGATTGAAAACGTAATACAACATTTTCCATAAGTTTGGCTTACAATAATTATAATATCAGTTGAGCGTTGGATAATTAAAAATTTTTATCTTAAGTTTAAATTTTTACAAAATTCAAAATTCACTTTTAAAATAACTATTTATTATCTAATAATATTAGATATTTTGTTATATTTAAAAATTACTAGTCGTAGATACTTTAAGCATATACCAGTTATCGTTTAAATTGTTATGTTAAGTTTTATATTTTCTGTACATGATTTAATTATTGGCGTATTCAAGTCATTAAAATTTTTTTCACCACCCAGTTTAAAATATCTTAAGTTGACAAATCAAATGTGTTTGTATACCTATCATTGCGTTCAAATTTGACAAACCCATTATAGTGACCTACTCTATATGTCTGAGGTGCACGCGAGGTCAAATTACCCACTAATCACCTTTTTTAACAATGAATAACTAGGTATATATATTTTTGGGTACCTACTTGTATTTATTAGGAATAACATTTTGAAAATCATAATACAAATTAAGCATACATTTATAATTTTTAAATGTTTAAGTTTTGTTTAAGCAGATAAAATAAATTGCAAGTCATTTTCACTATTATTGGATGGATTATTGTCGGATTAGGTACAGTGACACTAAGTAGAAGAACAAGATTTTCCTGTGTTTTAAAAATTTAATATATATGAATATACATAAACATTGAAATTAGTAAAGAACTAGGTATAATACAAAAACAAATTTATATTTAAATTTGTATTCATATTTCCATTAATATTATGTATGTATATTGTATATACTTATATGTATCTAAAAACTCGAAAATTAGTTAAAAGTTTTATCTAAGGATATTTTGAAAAGTTATAAATATTCAAAGCATTGTGAATAAAAGGATATAAATTAACAAAATATGATATATAAACTTTAATTAGAGCGATAAAATGGGATATTAAAGTTTTGATATTTTAAATAGAAGCATTATTAACAATATTCAATTACTTATTTACCTACAAACTTAGGAATCGAAGCTATTATTATACATTAATAATTATAAAGTACATTTTTAGAGATTTAAAACTATTAACTCTTATTTTCATTAATTATTTAACAAGAGTACATATTTTTAATCTTATACCTATTAATTATTTTATAATTCAACATTAATACATAATACTAATGTTGTATAATGATAATGATTTAATAATGATGTTAGTTTTCTTATTAGTTTTTTATATAGGTACTTTTTTTGTTTTAAATTTAAATACAAATAAAATTTTGATTTTATTTTGAACAAATCGACAACACTTTTATTTTGAATTTTTTAAGTTCTTTGAGTACTTATGAGTTAAGACTAAACTAATAACTATTAATATTTAATCGAGGTTGCACATAGGTCTTAATAGGCAATAGTCAACAATAGGCAATAATCAACAGGCAACAACTCAGTGAAAAAACAATATAGTTTTAAAATTAAAAATTTTCTTATGTCAGTATACCTACCTGTAATCTAAATATTTTACAATTATGTACATATTATAAGAATCTAGTAGCATAATTCATATTATAAACACGCCATTTCTCTTATTCTCAAATAATCCGATTTAATATGATGGTAATAATATTTTTAAAGCAATTATCTTTATAATATGTTATTACTTTTGTAAAAATTATATGAACAAGTTAGTGTTTGAAAATATAAATTGGAATTGTATATAATGATAAGGACAATTTTAATTTACTTACTATTAAATTCGTCGGGAATGATGTAGGTGTGTAATAAAATGATATTCCTGAAAAATTTAAATATTTGTAGGTGTTATAAAATGTTTATGGTATATGTGACATCTAAAACAAATGAACAAATTAGTAAAATATAAATGAGCAAATTTAAATTGTATATTAAAACAAAACAAACAAAAATTGTTTACACTAAATTACCCCACTATAACTGTGTAATTTAAAAATGATCACTTTGGTGGATATTTTATAGCATGACTGTTAGGAGAACGGTTAGTACAATGGATTAAGGTAATTTAATTTGTTTTTAATGTTTCTAGACTTTGTTATAGAGGGATGTATTGTATGCTATTTTGTTTCAAGAGGCTACGATACTCAATCTGGGTCAAATATAATGGATTTAATGTAAAAATTTAATTTTTAATATTTAATTAGAACAATTTTGTTTTCAAGTCATGTTTCTTATTTTATTTTGCTTGTTAATATTATGAATACTCTTTAAAAGTATATAGTTTCCTAGAAAAAAAAAAACAATTACAACTTTTTATTCAAACTTTTTAACTAAGTTGAATAAATTACTTTATTTCACTTTTAATTTAACTAGTTATTTTTTATACACCATCACCATATATTATCAAAATTTATTCTCAATGCCTAAAAGGTTACATTTTTGTTCACTGTGAAAAACGAAAAATGTTAGATTTAATTGTTTTTGAAATGTTTCTTTGTACATTATCTTCTCATTTTTTCATTGGAATAATCTAGTTTATTTCAGTTTCACTTTTTAAATTGAATTTGTAAATATAGTTTATTTCATAAATTCTTATATGTACTACCTATTATCTGTTATGTAGTAAATTTTCAATACACACTTATTTTACAGGTAAAATTTTTTTTAGTTTTTTCCCTTTATTTGAACTTTAAAGTGTAAAAATTTGTACAAATTAATCCAATGAATATGTATGTGATGATGTTATGAGTTTATAGACATGAGTAATATGAGTAAGAAACCACTCATTAGTGACACGATAGGCTAGGGATTCTTATTAATTAATTTACGAGTAATATAATTATAACATCGAAGAACATTTAAGATATTTATTTTACACTGTGCAGATACAAATAATAAGTAGGTATTATAGTTTTATTGATAATTAAAAGTACAGAGATAGAGATATAATTAAGGATTACGGGGTACATTGTTTGTATAATACAGCGTAAGAAAGGAAATTAAAGGATTAATAATTAACGAAGTAAGATCGGAAAGAAACATCAATGACAATGTTTCATTTTTAGAATTATTGGAGTTGAAAGCAACAGAAGCATACGATGGACGGAGAAAGAATTGAAAAGGGGACACTTAGTTTTTTTTTTTATCGGGACTTTAATGGTTCAGACGAATATTTTGTCAGTGTTTATAAGAAAACATTTTTGATTTAGCTATCTCTCAAATTCTGATATGTAGGCAGCTGACTGGTCTTGGCGCATTTGCAGGTTGGGTTGCTTTTGTCTTTGATATAACGTGGTTTGAAAGACGATATCTCCATATTTGATTCAGTGGGAAAAATGATTGTAGAAATTTAAAGTATACCCATAGTTCTGACCAGTGCCGCAATTAGCACCAGGCAGGCAAGGCAAGGCCCTGCCAAAGGGCCCAAAGTCATTTTTGACAGGGGCCCATAGTGGGTCATCTCTTAGTACGGTATTTTATCTATCTTATTTTAAAAATTTCACAGATATAATTAATAAATATCACACAAGATAATTTAAAAATAAAAGTATTTTTATCAATTTTTGACATAATGATATGTCAAATTAAATATAATTTAAAAGCTTACATAATGTTTGTAATATCTTTAATTTTTTGAAATCACTTTTGGGACCAGATAAAATTAGGTACTGTTAAAAAATCATATGATTTCATACAAATGTATCAATCAGATACAAGTTCAGATTTAACGAGTAAACTGCTATCAATCAAAGAAATAAGAAACAATAAAAATTTAAATAGTATTCAAGCACTGGCCTCGTTTATTCTTGAAAATAATTTTGCTACAAGTTATTCTGATATAATAGGAACATTTATGAAGACACCTTTGGGCACAATTGATACTGCAACTAGTAATCGAAAGTCTTATACTCAGTGGCGTTTCCAGCACAAAATAATTGGGTAGGCCCGTTTTGTTCTGTTGTGTAGTAACTATTAGGACTTACACTTTTTGAATAATAACAAATATTGAGTCGTTTGAGGACAAATCGTTATGTGATTTCGTAAAAATTTAAAATTCAAACGATCATAATATTTTTCTTATAGTGATGCTTCTAGTTTTCTTTATAGCCATTTGAAGGAAAACTTATGGATAAGTTATAGTATTGATTTTTTTAATCTTAGTATAATAAATACAACAATTTTTATGAATATTCAACTACAAAGTTACATGTAAATTTTCGCAATTTTGGTATGTATCGTAAAAATTTGAACTTTAAACGCTTATAAAAAAATTGTGACTAACAATTTTTGATTTGTT
>VUJU01003889.1:0-22486 GCA_009835225.1 Aphis craccivora | reverse complement strand
TAATACAATAATACGATGATACAATAATAATTGTGCACTAACGCGGCGACGATAGACAACCGCGATACTGCGTCTGCGGTGTAGTGGTGATAACCGTATCACCACACAGCATACCTACTTATATAGGTACTATCTAATCCGATAGGCGATAAGGGTTATAATGGGAAAACCCCAATATCAATGAAAAGTGCCTGAACAAGACAAGTAGTAATTCACCATTTCACCGATTAGGTAGATAGCAATGATATCGTCCAACTTGCAGTACCTATACAATTTACAAAATTCATATCAACATTTATTTTATCAGACACAATACACCGAAACCGATTTAGTCGTGTCATATTGTCATAATAATTATAACTTATAAGAGTGCCTTTGAACCTTAGATCATATGCTAGAATTGATGGAGCCACGGCATATTATATTATCAATACAAAAAAATATTGCCGATAATGCGACGAGTCTCTTGATGAGGTGCTCAATCTACGCGTATCAAGAGACTCGTCGCAATATCGGTAACAAAAAAATACGCCGTGGCTCCATCCATAGACCATAGTGTATGATCTAAGCTTCGAACGGAACCTTCTCCTCAAAGCGAATTCATTGTTTCCTATCAATTAAATTATACATAGTTTTGATATCGAAGATTGGTATTGTAAATATTTACAGTATTTTTTTTTTTCAAAAAAAAAAAGAGGTGAGCATGTGTGTATTGCTCTGTTGTAAATTAGGTGACGTCTGGGTCACTGTATTAGTGAGGGTACATGAATGTGTTAAATTTGAGTTCAATTTGTACACGAAAAAAGATTGTGAGTCTGTCAGCGTATATCACAGATACATTTCATCATATGTGAAAAAATTAGTTCAGCTACCTACCATACTACTAACTGTAGATAAATAAATTATCAATACAAATGTTATTTATTAAAAAATAAAATATTCTTGCACAGGTAAGTTCGAGAATATTTGTACCTGGTTAATACAGCGGTTCCCAACCCATGGGTTGCGAGCAGCTTAGTACCTACTGGGCCGTTAACCATATAATATTAAATATCATATACTAGTATATGCATATGAATATACGTATATAATATATATATATTAGTGAGCCTCAAAGATTTTTTTGCATAATTAGTGCTCCTCATAACTAAAAAGGTTGAGAACCACTGATTAAATTAATATAATAAAATTATTATTTGCTCGTATATAATGAGATTGAGGGTCATGTGATAGATCTAAGTACGCCATGTCTTCATCAACACTCATGAAGATACCACTGGGCACTGACTAAAATAGGATAAATATATTTTATATTTAACTAATTAACTACACAAATTGCAAATTGTTATTCCTAACTGGTAATAATAAATGACTATAGGTAATATTTCTTTCAGGTGTTTTTAAATAGTTTTAATACACATAATCACAAAGGTCATAAGGACACCTGAATCACAACACGACTTATTTTATAATTTAATTAAGTATTCTGTGATAGTGTTAAAGATTATAGTGAACAACTTGTGTGACTGTTGGTATTTACTATTTAGTAGGTACATGCACCTGGCTGGTTTTTACTATCAGTAAGATGGAAGTTAATTATTTTAGGAATGTGAAATGATTAGAAAAAATTGAACTTTCTTTCAAATTGAGCTTTCACATATTGTAAGTAAAACATTATGCATATGTATTATGTATATACCTATATACATGTGTATTATATATACTGACCTGCTTTATTTTATTGTGACAATCAATCTGCAGATGAAGCTCTTCCATTCCTCTCGTATAGTCGTAGGTATTAGAATATTAATTGACACCATAGTCTATAAGTATCCTGGTTGAGAAACTTTAAATCTATCTATGAAATGTACGCCATGATTAATTTCGGAAATGCATTTACATCACACAAATGCATATAGGTAAGTATTGATTTAGTACGTCTACACTCTACAGCTAATAATTTTATTTTAACTCTAAATGATACTATTATAATGATATTGTTAGTTTTTTTTATCCATCATATATATAGCATTAGTCTGATATACAGCTGTTCTTATAGCTCTATCATGATGGCATTGTTATTTCAATTATTTGTGATGGAAACTATTATAATATTATTTTCCCCACTGTTACCATCTATTATTTAAGGCTTAAGCTATCGTAATATTAATCATCAGTCACGATTACAACTATAGCGTTTTACCATCATCGTTTAGATACGGCTTAATATTCACCCAAGTCAAAAAGTGATGGCTATTTGGCTATAGCGGTGAGAACTGAGAATTAGTGGTTAAATCTATTGTGTCTATATATAAACTATAATGTATAGAATTTTAAAATACTGCAGTTAACTCGTGGACCGTGGTGTAATGAATTCCAAGGAACCGAAAAATAAATTGGTTATCGAGATTTTCGTTATACCGACTTTCATTATATCGCGTGTTGGTTGAATGGGTACAGCTGTGTAGTATGTGTAGTGTGTACCTACTAGGTCAAATGACAAATTCGTACGTTACTGCTGTTTGATATTAGTTATTAATTATTTCTTTATTAAGAATATTTAAATATTTTATTATGTACAATGAAATAATTTAACTGTTTTTTATGATTATAAACGATATTATGACTTACATTTTTAAACATTTTCTAAAAAAATATTATCTATTTAAAAAAAAACCGTGTCATGAGCCATGCGGAGTGTATCGCCCGCCAATCAGTCTGTTGGCTAGGAATAGAAAATTTGAAAATTAATCTTATGAGTTCAGAGTTATGGCTAAAGTCGTACGCATTGCTATCAATGCCATCTAGTGATTGAAGTCAAGCGCCAGCAGCAGTCGATTCATATAGTACAAAACAATATAGGTAGATAACGATGAAGTTATATTATTGTCTTGATTTCTGATCTAACAATGGAAGGAAACTGGGAACTATCTATTTTGTCAGTTTATTTCATCTGTTCGTTAGTCATCAATGTCCATGATGTTTACAGTTAACGTTTTTTTTTTAGTTTTTTCTTTAAATCGAGAAACAATAAAGTTTCTAAGACAACAGAGTTTCATTTGTAAAATATACAAAAATTGTGTTTGCTGGTGTTCAATATACAATAATATTATACAAATCGTCTCCACTTAGAATTGTGTTTCATACAGATAGATGATTATAATTTATAACTTTACTTTAATTTTATTTTATAAGCCTAATCAATTTAATAAGTTACAAGAGGTTTGATTGTATGATAAATATGTATCTAAATACAAAGGTTACATAAAAAATGTTAACAATATTTTTACTCTATTATTATACTTCCGGACTAATCGATTATATATAAAAAAAATATATCTGTGCTCAGTCGATCGTGAAGGTCATCAGACGGGCGACTTTGTTGTCTGGCTGTTCAATAGCATGATATAGGTACTTCAACCTTACTATAATGTATGTCACAAAAATTAAACTAAATTGTCCATTAGTTACATACCTATAGGTACGCTACAAATTCTGAACGGAGCAATAAATGTACTTATTGATTGAACATTTTGAACAATAATGAATATTTTTATTTTTTATGAGTATATTATGTGCATCATTAATTATAGTAGAAAAAATACTTCGATCTTAAATTTTGAGGGTGGTTTATGATAGAAAATTAGATTTAGATAACTAATATTTTTAAAAAGTTTAAACTAAAAAATGTAAAAAATAAATATTCGCAATATTTTTTAATAAGCATTTAACTTTTGACGATATTTGTCAAAATTATGTAAATTTGCAAAATTATTTATTTTGTAAGAGTTGGAATTTCATATAATTTTTAATATTCATACCATTCATACCATCAAATTACCTAGGCTAGGTTGTAAATTTAATATAATATTCCTTATGAGTTGTTATTTTTATTATCACTGCATTAAAAAAAAATATTTAATGTTATTTCACAAATACTTTTTATGAGCGTTTAATGTTTATATTTTTACGCATTAGAAGATTTAAGCGTAAAATAACGATTTCTCATAAAACGATTAATGATACCCAAAAACAAATAACTGCAGATACTTGAAATTTTCATCAAATGACTACATTATAGTATTTTCGATAAATGGTATAAATTTATTGCTATATTTTGAGCCTGAGCTATTTATAGATATTTCAAAATGTTCAGTTTTTTTCTATAAATGTTAATAAAAATGTTATTGCTCAGTGAAAAATGTAGGTATATAGTTTTTTATAAGTTTTATTATAACTATTTAAAAGTAGCAAAAATACATAGGCACTTTTTTTTAAAATATATGCTTTTGAAGTTCAAATTTTGACAAAATTAATCAAAATCACAAACATTTGCAAATGATTTTGTAGTTAAAAATGTGTAAAGTGTTCAATTTTTGTAGCCAATGCTTGGAAATTTAATTTAAGGTTCCTCGGAAGTATATAATTTAAATCAGTGGTGACTAGCGAAAAGAGACTCGCGAGCCACCAAATGTATTAATAAATATGGAAGAGCCAAAATGTAAAAAAAAGGTATATAATACATAAATTTTATTCATAGGTATTAAAATTTTTTTATAAAAATGTTACTATGCGAGCCACATGCGGCTCGCGAGACGCGATTTGGCCACCCCTGGTTTATATTATAGAGCCAAAAAATCTAAAAAATATACGAATAAATATAATTTTTATTGACATTGCTGTTTAGTTACTTAATATCTCCTTTTTATAGTAAATTTGTATACATTCACATGAGTTTATTTATGAAATATGGTCTATTTATGAGAAAAAAATAATTTGTTACATGTTTAAAATGTGCATTGGCACATATTAATGTATCTTGTATACATATAATAATATAAGAGCGTTCACAAAACAAAACATAACTTTGAAAAGGTAAAATAATTTTTTATTGATAAAATAAAATTGTTAGTCCTTATTAGATTATTATATGCGTAACTTAATGTCCTTAAGAGGACGTACCCCATATGTGTTGTCTCTGTCTTACACACGTTTGACATAGCAAATGAATAGTTTCAAAAAGGTCATAATTTACTTAAAAATAATAATATCAATAAAAGCCTACGTGGGGGCCCTAGATAATAATCTTACCTTTAAAATGTATAATAGGTCATCAATTCGCTTTAATATTAAAATCGCAAAATTAACAGCTTAGTCCTCAGTATTGAAACTGGTGAACACAAATTTACTATGTAGGTATAGTATGCGTATATAAGACGGAAACAACACACATAAGCAGTGGCATATTTACGGGAGATATATCTCCCCCTTGATCTTTTTTTTAGCTTATATCATTGTATTAGTTTGAATGAAAAGATTAAAAAACATACTTAAGAAATTCTATGAAGGAGGTAATTATTCCCTATTCATTAATTAATAAAATGTTTGTTGTATATTTTATTAATTGTTTAAATTTTGAATATTATTTTGATTTTAGTTCAGATTGAATGGGCTTACAAAGCTTTACATTCATAAAAAGATAAGAATGGATGTTGAAGAAATTATTGACGAAATAGCTAAAAAATAACCTAGCAGGCTACAGTTTGATTCATATTATTTAATATGTTATAATTATAAGGTTCATGCACCTATTATGAACATAATATAACGAGTATATAATTAGGGCTAGTATTTTAAAGTATATACTTATTTTTTTACGTATGAGATAGAGATCTAATTTTTATACATAAATTCGTTTCACGTCAATCTGATTTCAAATAAAGCATTTTTTTTTGCTTTTTAAAAAATTATTTTAAGTGTGAATTTTTTATATGTTTATTATGCTATTGTAATAAAAAAATAATAATAATTAATAAGAAATGTAAAAACCCAGAATTATTATTGTTTTCGTTATTGGTTTAATTATTAAATGTATTAAATTTGTTGCTTTTATTATGCTTTAAAATTTTAGCCTTATATATAATATTTATTATATATATTAGGTATGAATGTACGATATAATAATAAATTGATAGTATCTTCATATATTTCGAGTGGAGGAAGAAAAACTATTTTAGTCATATCTTCCCCCCTCAAATAAATCCTAAATACGCCACTGCGATATAGGCACGACGCGTCCTTAACCTAACCTAACCTAACCACGCCTCTTAACAAATTAAGTTATTCAAATGAAACTTTTGTTGTATCATAGTTCAAATTTTTTACGAAAAAGAAGTATTATATCTACTAATAATATAACCTTCCATATTCTATTGTAAAAAAAAAAAAAAAAATGTAAAAATAATTTGTTTCCATAAGTAAGTATAAGATGTAGATGTAATATGTATTACTAGTATCTGTCATTGATCACGTTAATCTACACAAATGTTAAGAAATAATGTACCTACCTAATTTGTTTAAGTAAAAAAAATGGTAGCGGTGTCGTATGCTATCTATGCACTAAATACTAGTGTCGTATATGCGATCTACAAATACTATTTATCCTAAGTTTATACCAGGTAGTAGAGCTCGTATAGTATTGGGACATTGGGCATATGGCATGAAAGTAACTAAAACTATGAAATGGACAGGCAGAAGTCAACATATATACGTAAATAGCAATTTGTAGATAACATTTATTGTATAGATAGCATCCGACACTGCTACCGTATTCAGTAACATTATTCTGTTAAAATGATTTACAACATAATATATTTTAGTGATCACTGATCAAATGCAGAAAAATGCAATGACATTCGATTTTTTAATTTTTTTTATCTTTAATGAAAATGAAAAACAAATACATTTGTTCGACATTGGCACCTCTTTTAATACTGAGAGAGTTAAATTGTTATATTTCATATTACTTATAATAGTTTAAATAGTTAATACCTTAGTATTACTAATTAGTAGAATATTATAATATTATGACGTAATAATAACAAGGAGCTAAGACTATGTATGTAACACTATCTTATATTATAACTAAAATAATGTTATTGAAATCGAATAAAAGATAATAAATATATACTATAGGTAATAGGTATTATAATAGGTATTAGTGAGTATTAATTGTAGGTAGGTACTATTAATATTATTTTATAACTTTATTGTTATTATTATATTTTGTTTGTATTGTAGACTGTAGTAAAATAAGTGTTTGTGTAAAAAGTTGAGATCTATAAATTTTAGAAAATGATTTTGGTTTTTATTTTTCTCTAGATGTTATTTTACGTACTGCAGTGACAAACTTATTGTTATTTATTAAGACAGCTACCTATAAGCAACCTATTCTAAATTGCTTCTATTCTATAGACAAATGTGACACCAAAGCGGTCACATCTCTGATAATAATATTCTGAGCACGAACATACAAAGGAGTTAGGGCAAAGTTGCACCTAAGCAACGATTTAAGTACGGTAGGTACCTACGCAGTTATCAAATTCGGCGTATTTTAATAAATGAACTCTGATATTTCTGGACTGTTAACTATACGTGTTTAGAATGACAGATAACTTGGAGTTAAGTTTTCTGTGTGTCTAGAAAACGAAAATAATAGTGCATTTATTTTTACATAATACGACATTACGACTATTACGACTACCGAGTATGTAATGATTAATAAATAATGATAATATTTGTACAAAAACAATAAAGATATTGATATAATTATAATTTATAATTCTAAATGAGATTTTAAATTTTAAATACTATGAAAACATTTTAAAACGATGAAAACGTTTTACAGAATTCTTCTCTTAAAACTTGTAGTTAATTGTATACTTTTAAATTGTTATAAATCATAATCTATTCTGATAATTAAATTAATTTTCATATTTATAATAATATGTTGAATAAAATGCCACTCATCTAGAAATTTTTTAAATATTATGATAGGTACAGCACTTCCATATTAAAACGTAATCACGTAGTAGAAAAATAATATATTTAATTGTAACATAGCTCAGAATTTACAATAATTGATTATGGTTCAGAACTACAGAAGCATTTTTATTTACTGAGTTTTAATCAAGTAAAAAATCTTAGTTTACAACTATATTAAAAATACAACAGTTTTATAGACTTATAGTAGTAACTAGTAATATACATGATACACGAAATAGGTAGTGAAATACCTATCTACTTCATTGGCGTTCTTTATTATTATATGTATATTAATTAATAAAATTTTCAAAGATAATAATATAAGTTATGACTATTATGAGAAGCGAGTTAAGAAGTAGTCTAAAATTATCTTTTAACAAATAACTTACAATAACCAATAAAGAGGCGAGTTTAAGTGGGGTGAGGGAGTAGTTCATATTCGTATCGATTATCAAAGTCAATTATTTAGTAATATGTAATATAATACAACTTACTAGTACACACATTATTATAATATATTATAATATGGTTGAAGTATTATACACTAAAACGTTCGTATACTATGTGTGATTACATAAAATATTATCGATTATTATCATCACAACTATGAATCCTTATTTTTATTATAATATTATATAGGTATTTAGATATGGTAGTATAATATTGTATTTTGTAAATGACATTATAGAAATTGATATAAAATACAACTACTTGTAGCCAAATTTTTGAATCATAAAATAATGGACCGGCCACCACAAACCAGAATCACGATACGAGAGTGAAACGTTATTATCAGTTTCAATTGAGAATTGAGGACACAATTTATTAGAAAAGCAAAACATTGTTATTTCAAATCTTTGAATAAAAAAAAACCTTATTTATCTATCTATATTCTATATATTACGTATAATAATAAAATATACGAGTACGTATTGTGGTAACTGGTAGGTAATAGGTTGATGTAATTATGTAAACTATGATCATGATTCATGACGCGTGTGTAATGTGTATAAACAATGTGGTACGTTTTTGTCTATCAACTAGGTATTTACTAGTACACAGCAGTTAGTACTTAGTAGGTACCTAACAACTACTTGTAACAACTATACTGACTAGTGACTACTAAGGTCAAAAAGAAATATTAGTTAGTTAACACCGACTTGTTAGTTGTTTATGTAACCTATTATGCGGGTACAACTACTCTAGTTTACACGTAAAATGGATACAATAAACATCTATTTTAAGTATAATAACAATATTATATTTCTATTGACCTATTTGTTTTTGTATCGTATTGTCTATAATTACTAATTAGTTTCTATTTTTATATTTTTTACTCCAAATTAAGTTAAAAAGGCAATACCTAATAGGTAGGTACGTATTCTTTGATGTATTAAAATGAAGTAAGATGACCATTACGTAAAAAAAACCTCAGCAAAAATCTCAGTTTTAGTGTAACATTTTAAAATATTTTTTGTTATGTAAATCTCTTCGGCTTTTTTTGTCGTTTAAGATTTTAAGAGCTGTTATTTATTATTTTGTTTAAGTAATATCTACCCCTTTTAAGCAAATTTGTGATAATAATAGCAAGTTAAATTTTATAATCATATATTAATTCATAATTCATAATTTAAGTTTACAATTTATTGAAAATTAAAGTACTCTGAACAAAAAAAATTATAATTAATATATTTTATAATTTTCACATTTATTAATTAGTACTTAATTTGTTTATTGTTATATTATAATTTATATTGTACTTACAGATTTAGAAATTATATTAGTCTACTCAATAACAAGCTTACATATATTTTTTTATTACTAATGTCTAATAAGTAATAATAGCTGATTTATTAATTTGTTATATAATAAAATACATTTGTATACAACTATTTTATATTATATAACCATGGGCGTCCCCAAGGGGGGCACTTGCCCCCCTGGAATAATGTCATTTAAACAGCAATTGGTAAAATTCCCAATAAGAAATAAGCTTCTAAAAATAGGTCGACCTATGTATTCAGATAAAAAAAAATTGTCCCTCCCCCTAAAAAAATTTCTGGGGATGCCCATGTATATAACCACTTTTTATTTAACATATAATTATTTATTTGTTTAATTATTTTATTGATGGTTTGTTTGAATATGTGTTTATTATTATCAGTTGATTGATTTTATTTCCACAAAAGTTAAGTACCAATTAATTTTATTTTCATACTTCGGATATATTGTATATCTTATTATTAGTCATTACTTATTAAGTATTCAAAAATATCTTTAAAATGGTTTTTTTTTTTTTTAAAAAGAAGAATTTCAATTGTAAATTCTTTAGTATTTATTGTTTACCTTCTGCTACACAATTAAATGTATCTTTTTATAGTCCATTAGATAAAGTAATTATTAGGTAAGATTATATGGTGTACTGTACTTTATTTGTTTAAGACTATAGCAATAGAATACTACACATTTCGTGAACTTCTGCATCAATAGAATAAACCAAGACAGTAGGGAATACTTAAAATGTCGTTTTCATTGCAGTATAATATAAATGGATCTATAAAAATTTCCTTCATGTCAATTAAACTTAATGGTAAGAATTGTATTAATCTTTCCAGGATTGTTTATCGTCATCGTAAATTATATTCATTTACAAATGAAAACCATGAATAACTATATGGATAATGGTTATAACTTATGAGTTTATTAAGTTTAAAGAAATAGGTAAATTAAACATTTTTTTGAATGAATATTTTAAAACATTATAATACAATTATTAATATTAATTTATTTAAAAACAGATATAGAAATTAAAAATCAGTCATGTATCAAATATTAAGCCGAGACACTAAATTACCATTCATCATATTCGACAAAATGATTTTTAGTTGAGCTTGGTAGAAAGTTTTTACTACCTATGTTAAAATTTTCATGATAGTTAGAAAGATTATATCAAGGAAACCAAAAAATTACTTCTTAAAAGTACTTATATAAAAACTATAAACCTGATTATCGATCGATGTAATATAAGGTTATCCAAAACTTTTAAAGTATTAATTTCTTCGAGTCTTTATGTAGAAAAAAATTTGTAAAAAATGTATAAAAATTCCACTCATCGCCAAGAGTCTTAGATAAATGAAATAGGTACCTAATTGATATTTGTTGATAAAACCTATTACCAAAATGATTTTTCTAAAGTGATAAAGTTACAAATTGATTCTTTCAGAACAAATCAAATTAAACAATTTACAAGTTTTGTTACAATCAGAATTCATGCCCGAATTTAACTTAAAAAATATATTATGTCGATAAAATGGCGAAAGAAAATACGGAAAAATATCATGTTATATTCATTTTAAAAATTCTATTTTATTTATTTTTATCGTTCAACATATATGTAGAATTATTTAAAAGACTGTATAAATTCTGTTTTTATGTATTTATAAATTTTTAAACTCTTATATTTTAGAAATTTATTGTTTTGAAATGAATATTTGCAATTTTTAGTTGGTTTAAGAACACTAAGTTGGATACGATACTAAAGTCGGTAATCAAACAGTTTCTGCAATGTCAAAGCTTTATGCCATATTATGTTCTCTTAACTATATTAAATGACGCTTCTGATTTTAACATACGAGTACACATTTGAAAAATATATATTATAGGTAATACAGATATTATTTAGTTATAAAGTTTTAGAAAAAATAGTGTTTTTGAAAGAAAATAATTCTAAAAAATACTTATTTAATATTTTGTTAAATATATAAATATGTCCGTATACAACCAATAATAATAATAATTATTATAAGTAATGATTTCATGATTTTGTTTTCCTATGGGCCACCTTTTTCTAGCTCATAGTTATCTGAAATATTAGTAATTAGTTATTGCCCATCTTATAAGTTAGAAAACAAATGATAAAAATTCACTGATAATAATAAGTATTAACTTTTGTATTATTATATTATATTGATATTATAAATATAACATTTTATTGAAAGAAAACTGCTGTGGACAAATTTAAACAAGATTACAAGCCCGTGTCACCATTAATTATATTAATTTATGTGTCTACAAGGTGAAGCTTAATAAAAGTATTTTTACACCGGTCCGGTATGGACGTATGGTAGAAAAATTCAGGACAGGAAAATTATTTAGCAAAGCCACAAGTAAAAAATGTCCAGAAATTATTAAATTTTAAATTCATTAAGTATTAGGTACCGTCATTTTCTATAAATTAATAGATCTTAGATTTTCTTAATTAGAATATACATATAATATAATAATATAATAATATTATATACATATAATATAATATAATATAATAATATAATATAATAATAATAATATATATATAATATACATATAATATATGTATAGGGCATAGGCTATAGTGATGAACCTATACAGTGAATACTGATTAATGAGTTTAGTAGGTATTAATTAAAAATATTTTACCATCATAAAATATAGAAATTCTCATGAACACTGAACAATTATAATATAAATATTAGGTATTTCATGAGTTATGATTTATGAATTAATAAAAATAATATAATAACAAAATATATTGAAATATTCAAACGAGAAATGGGATTATTTGTAAATTATAATTATGAATACATAATAAAAATAATTTAATATAACTGTAGAACCTCTATGTTAAAATTTGGTTAAAAATAGTTTATTTATCTATTTGTACCTTCTTTTATATACCTTAAGGCTAAAAGGTATAAATATATAATATTGTACTTACATGGACTGTAAACATTTTCAAATTATAGTAAATTTAGTAAAAAATATAAATAAACATAAGTAAGTTGGAAAATTATAACTAGGTTACCTAAATTTGTGTAGATACTTTGAAATAATATGTTTTTAATCCCCAAGATTTTAATTTCAGTACAACTGCTAGTTTAAGTAGGTAACTTAAATAACTAGGTAGGTACAGTAGTTTTATTTTTATAATTTTTGTATCAAAAAAAGGAAATAAATTTATCTTTAGAATTATTTGTTGAAAAATATTTTCAGTAGGTTGTACCTAGAGTAATTTTTATAACGGTATATATATTGTATATACTATATAGACATATAGTTATTTTATAAATATAAGGTTTCATCTGTTTAATGGTTAAGTTTAACACGAGAATGAAGTTAAAATTCAGTATATCTAGTTAAAATGATGACTTATTGAAGTAAAAACATTGACCTACTTTTTAAAGTTTATTCAATGCATTTATGCATATAAGAGTATCTCAGTATTTCCTCTAAATATTAAAGAATTTTTCATGATACTATATTGTAATGTCTGGGAATTGGGAATAATTTAGAACAGTAAGCAACTTATATTTTTTGACTTGATAATATTTTCTTTTAGAAAAAACGAAAAGTGTGGTACTCAAAATTCAACCATAATCTCAGAATATTTCAATATAATGTAGGTAGGTATACAGAAACGCAATCAGTACGCCTGAGTTTAAATCCAAAGAAGTTTTGGTTTGGAAAAATATGTAATGTAAATATAAGATTCATTAATACTGCCAGTAGTAACGTTTTAAGTACTTAATAAATTGTTATACAGTTTTTGGGCATTGGGATTTGATGACTTTTATACAAAAGTTTGAAAGATAAAACTTATTCAAGTTTTTGATTAAAAATTTAAAAATTGAATTGTATATTATGCAAAATAAAATATAAATATTAAATACTTAAAAATTCTAACATAATAATATAATAGTAAATAATTAATTATTTTTTAGTCATATATTTATTTATGCTAGGTTTATTTCATGGATAAGCAATTTAATTTATACATTTTAATTGAAAATCTTTTTTTCAACATAGACAAAAAAAAAAGTACAAAATATATTACAAATTAAGTAAGTATGTAGGAATATGTACCTACTTGTACTTTGTACTTTTCCGCCTTGTGATTCGAGATGTATAAAAACTACAACTAGGCAGAGCCTGATTTACAAATTTTGGGGCCGGGTATTTAAATAAAAAGAGGCCTCATATAAAGTTATTAATTATCTTATATAATTGGTAGCGTTAATACGAAGTTAATATCATAGATAATATTATGACAATTTTTATTATTCTTTTTTTAAAATTTTATAATTCTACAATTAAAAAAAAAATATATATAAACTAGCAAAACATTCGAGGATCGCTTCAAATTGGGGCCGGGTGAATAGTCATCCAGGTACCCCTTCCCCCTAAATCAGGCACTGCAACTTGGAGCTAATCGGCTGATGTATAAACAAATCAACAAATCGATAATTTCAAAGATAGACGATAGTAGTATAATAGTACCTATTGCATACTTATTTTTAGCAGTAATTTAAATTTGTTATTTTATTTAACATTAATTTTACAATATTACAATTTTATTATCTATATTATATAAGAATAAAATGTTCGTCTGCGTATGCGTCTTATATGTATTCCTAACTGTTTATCCGATTTCGACTTAATTTGGTACAGACTACAGAGTAGTACAGACCTCTGGGAAGAAGATAGACTAATTTAAAAAGAGAGAGGTACAACTTGGGGAGATTCTCAAGCAAGGATTTTTAAATGTACGATGACAATTTTTGTTTGTAAATCGCTAAATTGTATTATTATTAGTCATAATAATAATTATTTATTAAATAATTAAATAATAATTTGTCCGATATTTTTTCAATTGGTGTCTTTAGATTTATCTTTTTTTTCATTGGTATCACTGTAGAATTTTATTGTTAACATTAATATTAATAATTATTGAGTTTTTAAAAGTGCGTTCACGCCACTGTAAATTAGAAGCATGCATATATGCGTCTATATAGTAGTTGTAGGTGCTCAGTTTTAATCACATTTGTGAATTTCATACTGCTTAGCCACAGTTGGTATGGTTTTAGTGTTTTTTTTCGTTAATATTTCGCTGATTATTTGTCTACTGTATTCCGTGTGTTTCGTGAATATTATTATTAATACCGATTCATTCGCTCAACAAATTTGAATTCATTTTCAACAGATCTCAAAATGCTTATTTCTGCCGTGCAGTTATGACTCCCAAAAAACGAGCGATTGGTAAAAAAAGATCTAAAAATCTATTAAAAACTTATTATTATAGAGTTAGAATTTTTAATAGACACTGAAGTGTCTAGGATCAGCTAATATTAGATATTTTAATATTTACAATTTGTATTTATATAGATATAACTAAGATGAGATAGGTACTATTTTTGTTATTTCATGTAGATACCTACTTAAATACTTAATGGTCTTAATCGTAAACTATTAATTATTAATGATGTACCTAACGATGTATTGATGATCTCGTTCTTGTAATTCGTAACTTGTATTTCGTTAAATTCGAACCGAACGAGCTATTTCATTTTTATACGGTACGGTATAGCATAATTATTGTAACAGTTTACATTCTGGTTTCACTGTGCGGCCATATGATTTCTAGAAACGTGCGATGCTATCACTTTGTAGTCAATTTTTATCAAACGAGTTGTAACTTGTAGACTGTAGTTTACCGTCAGTCAGTTGATTCCCGATCTCCGTGCTTGTCTTTCGGTCGCTTACTAATTCTAATTATAAATTTAATATTTAACACTATTCAACTAACGTCTTATTATTTTACAACTATCGCTTTCTATTATTTTAGTTTTTAATTTAACTCCAGTGGATATTACTTTAATGTTTTTAAGAATTAAATTTATTTATACTTAACAGTTCGATTACAAATTGTTTTCGGAAAATTAAAAGAAATTATTAAATTACATTATGTTTAGTGGAATTTTGTGAAGTGTATCAAAACCCTTAGTCTTCAGCTCAATAGCTCGTATGTATTTATTTTTTTATGGAACTTATATTAGGTCTCAAATCTTTACATTGTTTATGTTTTACCTGTCTTATATTATTTTATTAATAGATACTTGGATAACGTTTTTAAATTAAAATATTAAATAATCTAGTTTATTGAGCTAAGCTAGAATAATTAGATTCAAGATATTTTACTGCATTTGTTAAAATCCTTCATTTGTTGATTTTTAGCATGAACAATAAAATAATCCTTATGACAACATTTAAGATCCTTGTCACAATTTGTACAAAAAAACATATTTACCTATCTATTTAATTGGGTAGTAAAATGATTTTATTTAAATTTACTTAAATGCAGTTGTGTATTAAAAATATAAATTAATTTAATTTGATGTATCAAAATTCTTATGTTTTGTTTATTTTTGAATTAACCTACCTACTTTAAATATATTTTAAAATATTTATAATTAGTTGTTTTTATGTTCAACAATCAGACATTACAAACATTTAAGTGATAGGTGTATCATTTAAAATGGCCAAAAGAAATAGTAAAAAAATAAAGTTATTATTTTGGCTCTAATAAGAGATTGATTCCTCCTAAGTATAGAAGTTACAGTTCCTTAACCTCTTTAATTTGAGTTTATTTAGATATTTTTACAATAGGTATAAGTTTTTTCATAAAGTGTTTTAATATTTGTTTAGAAGTTAATAACTCGGTTAATAATGAATTGATTGTTGTTTTAACTGTTATAAAAAATCTTTATTAGATTCTATTGACACTTCTGGTCCCTGGTTTAGTTAAGTTAATTTCTATTCGATTTTTGTTCAAGTATTTCTTCCTACAAATAAAAATCATAGATTTTTTCAGTAAACATGATTTGTATCATATTATTAATTGTGTTATTTATCATACTAATTAGGCATATGATCATATTTACTTATATCTAATACATAGTATAAAATAGGTATTAAAAAAAATATAGATTCTTGACCTACTCATGACATTTTATCAAAATTATTTGATAAGTCAAATGCTTTGTAAAATATATTTGCCAGGTCAATAAAGTATATTTAATAACTAGTTGTCTTAAGTGGTCAAGTGAATATAATTTATATTTATTTATTGATATTTATTGAATAAATGTTTAATCGATTTTATAACTAATATTATTGGTATTTAATTATTTATTAGTTTTATCTTACTATTTTCAAAATTGTTAGTTTTATTTTTATTTTATGGTTGGAGACTTGGAGTACTTAATATTTATAACTAATTTTGTTTTTAATCAATGGTAAATATATACATAAATATGAATTATTATGTGATAATCTTTATGAATTTAATTGAATGATTTTGAGTTATTAGATTAGTTTATTACTTATTTATCAAAAGTTATTTTGTACCTAATACTTATTACTTATTAGTTGTTTATATTTATATCATATTTTAGAAAGGAACAATTTATACATTATTTTATTAAGTATAGTAAACCTTAATAATATCATTGGAAATATTAGTTTAATTTTATAAATTTTATCTAAATTGATAAGATTTGTCAATTCATGATTTATATTTTAAGTTATTTGACTTTTTATATTTCCTTTTAATAGATTAACCTATAAGCTATAGATTATAAGATTTGAACATTTTATATTATTGCTTCTTATTATTATTTTAAACTAATACATTTATTTTAGGATCGTCTACGTACAATGAGACCATGGTTTGGCCTGTTGTGCCTAAGCATTGTCACCTTGTGCGTGGGACAGCGTCAGCGTCCAATATATATGAACCAATTCGCCGTGCATATACCAAAAGGGTCTGATCAGGCTGAACAAATTGCAGCTAAACATGGTTTCAATAACATAGGACAGGTAAATTCACTTCTTCATAATTTAATTTAACAATGGATTTAATAGAATCAAAATTATTCGTTCAAATTTATACAATGGATACATAACTTAAACTTGAATATAGATCTGTAGTCCGTAACTAATCAATACTAATGAGTTAATAGTTGGTTTATAAAAGGCTTGACAATAATATGGTCTATGAGTGAATCCTTTTATTACCTTTTCTTAGCATAGCCGTAAAAGAAATATGTATAAGATATTTTTACTAACTACCTATTCAAAAATATTTCTTATAGGTTCTTATAGTGAAGAACTATTTTTATTTAATTTTATTTGTTGTCTTGGATATACTTATAAGTTACACGTATAGAAGTCAATACTCAATAATCAATAGATTCGAGTATGGATTGTATTCTCTGTTGTTTAATTTTAATGTATTTTTATATTCTGACTATGAGATTTAACAGTTGAAAGTAAACTTGTAATATTTTTAAACATATATTTAATAAAATATCTTCATATATTATATGTATGATATATAATATATATTAGTTAGAATTGAAGTTCACAATTAATACGAAATACTTAGTGTTTTACATTTTAGACTTTTGGATATAATATTTTATGTTTTTTCATTATATAATTGGAAAAATAACAAAAACTGTCTTAAAAATTGCTAAATATTTTTCATATATATTTCCGTTGGGCTTGGGAAAAAAACATTGCTAATTTGTTTGGCGTAAAATGGGACTTAGTCGTGATCGATTTAAAATTTAAAATACTAGGAGTATAAGACGAGTAGAATAAAGCGTGGTGACTGATGAGTGTCTAACACCCACCCACTCACTGTATACTTGCTGTCTATGCTCGTTTTATTATCACTTTTTACTCTCGATTTCTTTGGTGATGACCCAATACCAGTAACTTTATGTTCTTGTAGAATTAAATTGCATAACTGTCATTTTATATTAATGTAGTAATGAGTAGAGTAAAAAGTACAATCAAACCGGTTATGGTGAATTTGCGTAGTCTAAATGACGCGTACGACTTTTTTCCCTGATCCTTTCACACAACTAGTGTGTTCCTTGATGGTCATATACTCATATGTTTATCGTGGAAGAATTTTTTACTTTCTCTGATCACGTCTGAAACATTGTAATTATTTTGCGGTTGCTGTCGTAGTACTACGACGACAGACTCGACAGAGAACCTCAGCTGATCGTCGTCTCCCAAACAACTAACTGGTTTTGAATATAGCTCTTATATAGATTTGTTGAACAAGTATAAATTTATTCGTTTAGCTGAAGAAGGTATACAGTTTTATAAGTGATTGGAGTGGAGAGAGACTAGTGACTATTGACTTCATAATATTAGTTTATAATAAGAACTACGTGTTTAGACATTTCAGCTTGCAAAATTATGTCAGCGCAACGACATTATATTATTTATGTGATCCGATTTATATATTTTTTTCTGGGGCGTAAACCTTAAGAAATAATTTTTTACATAATATTAGTTTAGTATATACTATATTATAGTTAAAATGTATTATTATAAATCTTTAATGTTAAATATATACAAAATATACTTTAGTTTATAACGTTGGAAACAACTAATATATTAAATATTGTTAACAAATAAAAATAATATGAATTCAATGAATTTTTTTACTTTGTAAATTTAAATAGAAATATTAATAGGTATACCTAACTAATAACGTATAAGTATGTTTCATATTATATATGTTTAATACTCCGTTTGTTTTATATTAAAAATGTTAATGATTTTAATATGTGTGTACTTCGTTGAAGTTGTAACTTGGAGATTTTAAATTTTAAATAAGAAAGACCAAATTATTTTTGTTATTTATGTTAGCAAATATTTTTAATTCAATGAAATCCTTGTCACTAGTATATATTAAGATACTTGATACAATGTTTTTTCTTGTATTATTTGTGAGATTATTTGTATATTTTTATTTTTTTATTCCATCTATTTTCCTTGTTAATTCATTTAACTACTATACTACTATAAAAGCTCAATCTGTTGTTTCTGTGTGTAAGTAATGATACTATTATGCTTAAGTTTATTGTCCCTTGTTTATTATGTAGATATCACGCAGTAGGTACTATAACTTATAAAAGGTATACAGTATACAGTATCGTAATTTTTAACGTTTTGGCAGGAAAGCGAAATTATAAGTGTGTTTTTCATCGACTCGTGTTTATTTTTTGTGCCTATTTAATTTTTTTTTAAACTTGCTGGTTTTTATAATCATTTAAATAGTAAAAAAGCGTGTCACACTTTTCTCTCAAAATTACGTATTTTTCTTTTCCTTTATACGTTACCACAAAAACGAGATATGGCTGCATGGTTTCTCAGTTCACCTAAATAATAATTAATAATAAATAAAAAAAAAATAAATACAATTTTGAGTGCTTATAATATAGTAATAGGTATAGTATTAAACTAAACTTTTCAGAATTTAGCAGAAACAGAATATGCTATTTGTATAATGTATATAAAAAAAAACTATTTTGTAATAAATTAAAATTATTTATCGTGAACACTTAAATAAATGTAATATAAATGGGTCATTTACGTTGGGGACGACTGATAATTTAAGTGATAGAGTACCTGCAACGTACGTCGTTCAGTCCCCTAAATTGTAAAGAATATTAGTGAATCTTGGTATTATTATTTAATTATTTAATTTTGATCTAATATACAAAATACAGAAATCAAAAACTATTATTAGGATAATCGAAAAAATACATTGAACGATTTAAAAATTTGTTTGGTTGGTATTATCGAAGTAGAAAGTACATTTTAAAACTATTATTAAATAATATGCATTATAAATTTTACTATACTATTTATTCATAAATTATATTTAATAATTAATATATTAAATACTTTATATAATATTGTATTATTCTATAATGTAATTTAATTCAATTACCTATCTGTTTATAATATCCATACATTTTCTGATTTCTAATTATTATTTGTTATAGCCGTTAGGTGTAGGTATATTTCAATAAAATCTTTCAGTTTCTTATCATAATAAAAACTAATTACTTCCTAAATTAATATATTTTCTTTTCTTTTTACAATGAATTGCATTTTGTGTGTGTCGTTTACCATAAAAGTATTTCTGTTTTACAAAATAATGTGAATTTTTAATTTCTCATTTTGTACTACCTATTACTTATACATTGTGCGCCCTCGATTATATACACTACACTAAGGCATTAATTTTGTTTTGTGATAACTGATAAAATGTTTTTATATAGGTATATCTAGTACTTTTTAACACCACATTTTTCTGACAGTTTAATACTTAAACGACGTTAGATACAATCAAAATTAAAGATATCTGTTCATTTTCATGGTAGGTAGGTAAAGAATGATTGAGATCTATTAAACTGTAAAATATGTTATACTATGTTATATACTTTTTACATTTTTTATTATTCTTCATATTAAGATATACATAATCTATACAACATCAGTGTAAAAAATAAAGTTATTGTGAGTAAGTTTAGGGGGAACCATGGAATTATCTGCAGGCACTTATACTGAGTGATTCTTTTATTGAATAACATGTATTATAAGTTTTTTTTTAAAATTTTTTGAATGAAAAATAAATTTTTAATTTCATATTCTAAAGCAAAATATGAAAATATGTGTGTATAAGAATTAAGAATATACACTTTTTTGTCATTCAAAAAAGTAAAAATCTTATAACAATATAATTTTTGTTTTTAAATGTTATTTTTAAATTCTGAACGAAGTGATGAATGTATTGATTTTACAATGATGTGTTTTTTTTTTGTTTTTGTGTCTGTGTAAAGCATAACTAGTCGAAATAATGCTCAAATTTCAAACTTTGCGGGTGGTTTCCGATGGAAAAGTGAATATCCTTGTTGTATTATAGAGGTCAAAAGTAAACATTTTCCAACAGTTTTCAAAGAAATCGAGAAAGAAAAAAAGTGGGTAAGTGGGTACCGCTCTGCTGTACATTAGGTGCCATATGAATCTTTATTATATATTATTATAGGAGTGTTAGATTTGAATCCAATGATAGGTATCATTGTATACGAAAAACGATTCTGAACGGAGTTGATTTGTCAGCCTAGGATATAATTTCCAGTGGTTAGTGAAAAAGGTGGTTTATGTTTTAATGGACTGAATTCACCAAAATTTAAGTTCTTTTATAATTATCGTAAGCTAAACTTATGGAAAATCTCGTATTGAATTTTCAACCTTAGCTACTTATACAAACATTTTTATGAATTATAAGTACAAAACAATTTGCAAATTTTCATGATTTCGACGAATTTTTGTCAATATTTGAACTTCAAACGCTAATAAAAAAAATTTGTGTCTATGTATTCTTATAATTTTTCAATAACTATGAGAATAACTGATGAGGAACTATTTGTATTAAATTTTCAAGTATTTTGATTGGGCCAAAAAAATTTTATCCAAATTTTCACCATATGTTTATGTCAGTGTTATCTATATACAGTTAAATTTTCAAAATTTTTTCACTTTTTTTGTGTTATTTATAGACCATAGAATAGATTTTTATGAGAATTTTTTTTTGAAGTGTCAATAAAAAAATTTTGGATGACAAAAAAAACTTGAAAATTTAGTACAAGGTTCCTTATGAGTTGTTCTAATTGTAGCTAAAAAAAAAATTAAAAATCGTTTTACACATTTTTTTTTTATAAGCGTATATAGTTCAAATTTATATGAAATCTGTCGAAAAAGCGAAATTTGCAAGTAATTTTGAAACTGAAAAATCATAAAAATTTTTGTGTTATAACTAAAGATTAAAAATACAACACTAAGTTTTTCATAAGTTTTTCTTCAAGTAGCTATAGAGAAAACTCGAAGCGTCATAATAGGGAAAATTTTAAGTGCGTTTGAATTTTAAATGTTTACGAAATCGCGTAACGATAACGATTATTATCCTCAAACGACT
>VUJU01003888.1:0-22491 GCA_009835225.1 Aphis craccivora | reverse complement strand
AAATTAAAAATCGCTAGTCACAATTTTTTTTATAAGCGTTTATAGTTCAAATTTTTACGAAATCTGTCGAAAACGCGAAAATTTGCAAGTAATTTTGAAGTTGAAAATCATAAAATTTTTTGTGTTTATAACTAAGGATTAAAAATACAACACCAAGTTTTCCATAAGTTTTCTTTCGAGTAGCTATAGAGAAACTTGTAGCATCATTATAGGAAAAATTTTAAGTGCGTTTGAATTTTAAATTTTTAGGAAATAGCGTAAAGATAACGATTTATCCTCAAATGAATTTAAATATTTGTTATTATTCAAAAAGTATAAGTCGTAAATAATTGAAAATTTTACCAGTTATTAAAGTTGGCGTTTTCTTTACGTGATTTAAATTTCAAAATATTTTGACTTTTTTTGAGCTATTTATAGACAACTGAAATTTTCAATTTTTCTAAATAATTTTTTTTGAAGTGTCGATAAAATTTTTTTGGCCCAATAAAAATACTTGAAAATTTAATACAAAGTTCCTCAAAAGTTATTCTTATAGTGATTAAAAAATTATAAGAATACATAGGCACAATTTTTTTTATTAGCATTTGAAGTTCAAATATTGACAAAATCATGAATATTTGCAAATTATTTTGTAGGTATAATTCATAAAAATTTTTATACAAGTAGCTAAGAGTTGAATATTAAATACAAGATTTTCCATAAGTTTAGTTTACAATAATTATAATTTATAAAAGAACTTAAATTTTGGTGTATTCAGGCCATTAAAACATAAACCACCTTTTTCACTAACCACTGGAAATTATATCCTAGGCTGACAAATCATCTCCGTTCAGAATCGTTTTTCGTATACAATGATACCTATCATTGGATTCAAATTTAACACTCCTATAATATATAATAATGATCCATACGGCACCTAATGTACAGCAGAGCGGTACCCACTTACCCACTTTTTCATATTAAACTAAACAATATAGATTTGAATGATTTAATCACAAATATACATCCATTCTATTTATTGGACATTTCAATGACCTAAGCCTATTTAGGTATGCCAAGCTATTACACTACGTTGTTACCTATTAATTATTTATTATATTTTCAATTTTGCAGTTTACCTTTGAATCCTCCGTTTTTTGCAGTTTACTGTCATCATCAAATGAATTGTAGAACATTGATATATAATAAATTGAATATATCATTATAGATTATAAAAATAGATTCTTGAAGACTTTGTCAAATGTTGTTCGAGAAGAATTCAGATACCTAACGGTTTAACATTTTAAAGTAATTCATGGTTCATTTACTACTACTCATTTGTATTTATTTTGGGAATTATTATTTTATTTTTAAGATTCCAATTTCTAATTTCACTTTATTATACATTGATCTAAATTTTTATTTATTTTTGCCAAATACAAGAAGTTAAAAGTAAAGTTTAAGAAAACGTTTATGTAAACTTGTTATTTTTTGTTTTCACTACAGTCTACATCAGTGTTGCGTAACCTGGGGGTCACCAACAATTTTACACCAAATGAAAAAGTTATCATTTTAACAATTTTAATACATTTTTTAATTTTATATTTATATTACCATGGTAATATATTGTATATAGCTAGTGCTCGTAAATTTCCGAGACGAATACCTAGTAACCTTACGCCAGTGATCATTCATGAGCGTGCAATACATGCCGGCAACACCAATCATGCCATTGACCTGTCACTGCTCGTCAAATAGGATTGCCCCACATCGATGGATTAGATGCTTTGGCACCTGATTTTTTTTGCAAATATATGTACTCGACGTCCAAGCTGTTCAGACTAACCAATACCTAAATACATAAACGATATACTCCTAACTCACATTAGGTGACGTCAAACAGTTTTTGGGTTGACCATGATGACAGCGAAATGTGCTTTTAACTTGGAACTTATTATTATATAATAATTAAAACTAAAAAATAAAACACATAAATGATGAATAAATAAATATATTATTGGAATACATTTTGTTTGCTTATAGTTCATATTATATATTCTTTGCATATTGTCATACATTCATACTGACCGTATATCAGGAAAATAATTAATTTTAATTTCAGGTGAGTGTATTAAATGTATGCAGGTGGTAAATTTGTATTAAAGGAATACTTTTTTTTTTTTTTAAATAGGTTGTTTTAATTCAACAGTAGCCAAGAAATAAGCATTTATATACAATTTATTATTTTTGTGAATATCAGTTTTAGTCCATAATATAGACCTTATATTATAAATATATACAATGATGCAACTATTAAGTATATTTATGTGATAAAATAAATCGTTTTGGAGGTGTTTATGTGAGTAGCAATAAATATTGTTGCCTGTTGGTGATAAATGGTATATAATTAATGATTTTCTTTAAAAATATATTATAACTAATGAGAAAGAATAATTTATTTTTGCTATAATCTATAACATAAATAATTGCAGTACGGATAGTACCTAATTAAATTGTTTTTGTTTATTTTTGATAATAAAAAAAAACTTATTATACGTTTTATATAATAAATAGAGGTCAGTAAAAATGTTATTTAATATAATATTTTCTATGATGTATAATCTACATACCTAACTATTCATGTCATGTCTTATTATAGTATAAGAGTATAACAGGTCGTTGATTCTAGATACAAGACAATATCTAAAAAATATTTTTCGGGGTCACAAAAAAACTTTATAATGTAAGTTTATTTATAAAATAATGTATGACAATTCTTTAAAAAAAAAATGTTGGGAAAGGATTTCAGACAGACTTTTAGCCTTTAGATACCTATATGACCAGATGACTACACTCAGATTCAAGGACGTAACTGAAAATTAAATTCGGAACTGGTTTTAAACTAAAAAATTGTGTTGTAATTTTATTATAATATTGTATAGATATTTTAATATGGTATACCTATAATAACCACATAATATAACACGAAAAAAACATAAGCTCTTTGGGAAGGAGTTCACCCCCCCCCCCGGTTAGGTATGGCCTTGCACAGATTAAATGTATAGACTAAATGTTTAATCCTTATTTAATATATTGTATTTCTTTTTTAATCTTATTGGAGTATTAATAATATTTATTATAGATAACTTAGCTTTATAGCATATAAATATGTTAATTATATTTTATTTAATCAAATTTTAAAATTTTATCTTCATTTTACTTTTATTAAAATGTATCAAACAATTCAATTTTCAAACAAAATAAGATGCATATCATCTGTGAGCAAAGATAAATTTTTTTTCAATATTTTAAGTAGCATAATTATGATTATGGCATTAAGTAGAAATTATCAGTATTAATGTTGCATTATAAAAGTAGAAAACTTACCTATCATCATTAAACAACGAATTTGAAGAAATTAAGAGTATCAAACTGTCAAGTCTTCAACGAGTTCAATTTACCTATAAGTGAATTACTTAGTAGTCAATATACAAGCATATAACTATTACTTTAAATTATAAAATCATGATTCATGATATATATATACCTATGGACTTTTTTCCCATTAATATTTAATATTTATTTCATTTTTAAAATGTATTTTCATACTCATCACTCATGTGACATGTAGCAATGTAAGTTCCTAATTATGTATGTCATGGGCTAACATAATTTTCTAACCAATAATTAAATCCATAAGCCACAATCAAGAGTATAGAACTAAGTATACAGTAGATTATAATTTCTAAGCCATAAATATAATTAAAAACTATGATAGGTAATATACAGACTTACAATCATTACAAACTTAATAACCAGGGCTAGGATTTGTATGCAATAAAAAATTGTAAAATATGTATTTTATTTACTAAGATATGAAAAAATATGCATTTAAATTTTTATAAGATAAACACAAAAATATAGTTACAAAATTATAAAAACAATTTGTCTGTTTTAATATAATATAATTGAGAAATAAAATTGTACTGTAATCAGCAAGGCTAGAGGTAAATACGAAATATCCTATAAAATATGTATTTTTATAATCGAAATATGCAATAATATTCATTTTATTCAATATATGCAATTATATGCATTTTATCCAAAATATGCAAACACGTGCAAAATAAAAAACACCACCATCTATTTCATCATTAGGTGATTTGTGGACATCACTGACAAAATAAATAACTTTAAGTCGCAAAAAAACATACTATTGTATATAAATCCTAGCTATGTTAATAACTAATTATTAGTTATTAATAAGTATAAATATAGCATACGTTGGATTAATCATATAGCATTCATACCTATTGTTTTTTCCTGGCTCATAATATGCGTATTATAAAATAATTATTTAATTTGAATACATAATAATATAACGTGTATAGTGTATTTGAAGTGGCTAATTTTAATGGCATGGGTTTACTAAATTAATGTGTTCAAAAAAAAAAAAAAAATGAATATTTTTATATAAATAGTTTAAACTAAAACACTTGTCTTCACAAAAGTATATGATATTTTTTAGGTTTTTAAAATTGTTTAACTATAAGTCTATAACTGAATCATCTAAAGCTAAGTATTTTACTAAACATTTAAGTGTTGTTTTACATGACGTTATGAATTGATATAAATAATTTAATCAATTAGATAGCTCCGTGTATATTATTATTCTTGCTTACACAAATAGATGTATCCGCTCTTAAATTATCTGTTGTGTTATTTATTATTATTATAACCTGTTACACAGAATTAAAAGCGGCAACAGTGTAAGCCGAACACGCATGGTCTTATATACAGAGTGATTCACTGTTTTTGTCGACAATCATTATGCATAGCCACATAGGTATACTCGCTCACCTCAATATATGTTTAGTAGTCTCCCAACCAAACCTTAAAAAATGTATATAAGTAACTGTTTGAATACCTAATTGAAATTATTATTAACTCATATTTTAAAATGTTTCGGTACATATTATATGTTAAATTATGTTTTACATAACCGATAACTCTATGTTTCAACAAGTTGAAGATAATCTATGTTTATTAAAAAAGTAACAGTTTTAGTTGTTTTTGTTTTATATTTTAAAAGTATAATAATCGTCCATAATTATAGCTCAAAACTATTACTAAATGAAAAAAAATAAGTTTTCGGCTAGGAAAAACGTGATGAAACACTATGTATAGACTGTATAATATAGGTACCTTATACTATGCACTGATAGTATTATAATGTATGAAGTCGTCATAACACCGGTGGTACCGCGGCTATCTGTCGCGCGTCGCGTATGTTCACGTTTCGCTGCAGTGTACTGCCAGGCGCCAGCAAGCGTACGAAACACGTACACCAATACGATCTACGCTGGAAAAATGGGAAAATTCAAATACTTATTGGCTGCTTTGGTCGCATTTGCACTGGTCATTTATCAGAAAAATGTCATCGACACTATCGTGGAGCCGGAAACAATGCCCGAGGACGTTTGTTGGGGAGCCGTTTCCGGTAAGACGAAAAACCGTGAGAACGCCAAAGAAGTCCGACCGTTCCTTATAAACATCACGACCGAAGTACGTGAGATCGCGACATTTCAATATTATTATACATTATAAGTAATTATTTTCATATATTCATGGTTTTGACGAATTTTTGTCGATATTTGAACCCCATACTTCAAATGATATTAAAAAAAAAAAATTGTGCCTATGTATTCTTAAAATATTTTAATCACTATAAGAATAACTTAACTTAACCTAACCTAACCTAACCTAACCTAGGAACTTTGTATTAAATTTTCAAGTACCTATTTTGATTGAGCCAAAAAAATTTTATCGACACTTCAAAAAAAATTTTTAAAGAAAAATTGAAAATGTCAGTTGTCTATAAATAGCTAAAAAAAAAAATTCAAAATATTTTGAAAATTAAATAATGTAAAGAAAACGCTAATCTAAATAACTTATAAAATTTTCTAGTATCTATGACTTATACTTTTTGAATAATAATAAATATTAAAAATCGTTTAAGGATAAATCGTTATCGTTACGCTATTCCGTAAAAATTTAAAATTCAAACGCACATAAAATTATTTCTATAATGATGCTTCTAGTTTTCTCTATAGCTACTTAAAGGAAAACTTAGTGTTGTATTTTTAAACCTTAGTTATAAACACAAACATTTTTATGATTTTTCAACTTCAAAATTACCTACAAATTTTCGAATTTTCGACAGATTTCGTAAAAATTTGAACTATAAATGCTTATAAAAAAAAATTGTGACAAACGATTTTTAATTTTTATTAGCAACAATAAGAACAACTCATAAGGAACCTTGTATTAAATTTTCAAAATTTTTTGGTCATTCAAAAATTTTTTATCGACACTTCAAAAAAAATTTCTCATAAAAATCGAAAATTTCAGTGGTCTATATATAACTCAAAAAAAGTCATACATTTTTGAAAATTTAACTGTATATAGATAACACTAACATAAAAATTTGGTGAAAATTTCAAGTATTTACAGTGATTAGTATTTGAATTACAATCATACAAAAAAATCGATTTGGTCGAAAACTGGTTTTGCGTAAAAATTCCAGTTTTCCTTAATTTGTTTTTGATTTTTCCCGGTGCTTTTGAAAACTATTGGAAATTTCAAAAAATGACCTCCCCAATGCACCAACTAGATTCACTTTCGAACCGGAAAAGCTACTGAAGTTGAAAATCGAATTTTGACACATTCTCGTGTACACACTACAAAGACACTAAAAAATAAAACACACAACATTGTAAAATAAATACATTCATCGCTCCGCTCAGAATCTAAAAGTTATTACCTACATATTATAAATTATAAAAAACCCCGATATATATTCTAGTATCATGCGTAGGTACAAGTAATGGATTCCTATTGATTCCTAATATTACATAATCTATATGACAATAACTTTTAAGATTTATAAATAATTTAATTTTGATTTACAATCTATTAATAGATATGTATTGGATATAAAGTTTATAAAGCGTTGCGTGACTATGGAACACAATTTAGGATAATTATCTTAAATCATGCTGTATAGAGTGTAGACTCTAATATTTAACCCTTGAGTTTGAAATTAATAAATAACCAATAATTTAGAAAATTTCTTTAATCTACGTAATTTATGTCTTGATTTCACTACACACTCGCATTTATATTGAACACAGATTTCGCAGTTAATATAGATTTCAAATATTTAAATACTTTATTTTTGTTAGCTATACTATAATATTTTAATATTATATTATACTATACATAATAATATAATAATTGTGAGCCGAATTTAAAATATTTAATAATTATAAAATATAAGTTCGATATGTTATTATGGTTTTTTTACGAAAGTTTTCTTCTTTTGTAGTTTTGTATATCAAGACGATAATTCACAAAAGTAAATCCCCTTCTGTCGAAACTATGGCAATTAGTTTAAAATCTTAATACCTATTTATTTAGTTATTTACTTTATTTACTTTTATTTATGTATATATATATACGAGTACCTATACAGAGTTTAAACACTTTTAACTGTTATTATTATTAATTTATGATTAATTTTAGTATACACGATATAAAAATAATTTTCGGCTTGACCTTCGACTTATGACTCATATCAGATATCGGTAGAACATAAATTGAATCGCTTTTGTATTTAATTATTAAAACTTTGCCAGGTTAATATAAATTTTTTACTGGATAAAAGTTGAAAATACCTACTTATTGACTACACTTTTTCACAACTAAATTAGTGTAGCTTAATTTTTACAACAATTAGAAACTTTGAAAATCTTCTAAGTTAAAACAAACGTTACAACAAATACTTGATTTTTTTTACTTGAAATATATTTTATGATTTTCATTAAGTTTCATTTTTGGATTTTTTCTTATTTTATTTCATTTATGTTTTCCGTACGAAATTTGTTTTTTTTATTCCTAACTCATCGGTCCTAATTAATCCTAGGACATGACTTAACCGTTTTTCTACACAATTTGATATAACTCAACGAAATCATCACAGAGCTGTTTTTAATAAATGTAATCTATTTGCGTTTACCATAGGTCATCGCCGATTTGAAGCACAGGCTCTCCAACGCCAGACCGCTAGTAAAGCCGTTGCGAAACGTGAATTTCGAGTATGGCTTCAACAGCGATCACTTGGCGAAAATCATTGACCATTGGTTGAACCGATATGATTGGACGGCTAGACAAGCATACTTGAACACTTTGCCGCAGTTCAAGACCAACATTTTCGGTCTGGACTTGCATTTTATACACGCGAAACCACCTGCAGGATCTTCGGCCAGGACAATACCTCTGCTTATGTTGCACGGATGGCCTGGTTCCGTCGTCGAATTTTATAAAATCATCCCTATGTTGACCACCCCAGTCGCCGGTCGCAATTTCGTGTTTGAAGTGATAGCACCCTCATTACCAGGTTACGGGTTTTCGGACGCGGCCGCACGGCCCGGCATGGGTCCGGCGCAAATGGGCCAAATGTTCGTCAAGCTCATGGAGAGGTTGGGCCATGAAAAGTTCTACGTCCAGGGTGGCGATTGGGGATCGGTCATAACACAAGCAATTTCGATAATTTTTCCCGACAGGTGAGAGACTCCCTGCATTGCGTATAGTATACATAGATCATTAAGATTAAGTGCCATTTTTTATTGTGTTCCAAAAATATAAAGTAAGTACCTAAAGATTTCTAAACTTAACATTATTTTACTATACTTAATAATTTTATTGACAAATTATTGCAAGTAATAATACAAATATAATAATCGTTTCTCACTATATACTAGTAACCTATTACTATTTACTTTCAAGTATTAAGACCGGTTAAAAAATAAAGTTTTTAATAAAAGTAGGTAACTTATGATTTTATTCTACTGAACAATCTGTTACATTTAACATTAAGTATTTTTTTTTTTTTTAATAATTTCATATTAATTATAATATCCATATAATTACCGTTTTTTTCCAATTTAACTGCAGGCTATTTATTAACATTAAGCATATTTTTATATTGCTTATTCCGTATTCGCATGCATAAATCATAATATAAATATATTTTACATTTTTACTCATTACTAAATGCATTTCTTCCAATTTAATTACATTTTTTATTCAATCATAATATCTATGTTTTTATATATTATTTGATTATTACTAATTTTATCTTATAGGGTCTACGGTATGCATTCAAACATGTGTGCGACTACTACATCTTTGACACTGAGTGATTACGTTCGTTTGGCGTTGGGAACGTACTGGCCTTCGTTAATCGTTAGCTCCGAGACTGAAAAATCTCGAACTTATCCATTGAGTAAGATGTTCTTTGGTTTCCTCGAAGAATCTGGATACATGCATTTGCAAATGACCAAACCCGACACAGCCGGTGTGTTTTTTATTTTGCTTACGATATTATTGACACTTTAAAAACGTAAAAACGTACTATACATGATTATAATTTACCGTATTAGTGGTTATATATATTAAAATGAGCATAGTCGCTAGGTGGAGTTCATTGGGGAAAGGTATTAAGAGATAAACAATCCCCAAACAATTCAATATGTACTTGACAACTATATTATTTTAAACATAGATATTACATTAATACATCACGCCATTAGATTTTTCATGACATTTAGATTTTACAGCACATTATGTTTGAATGATTGATTATTTTTAAAGTGATATAATATTCAAATTATCGAAGTCAATTTGAGTAATAAATGCCTTATTATTGCTTTATTACGTACTTTATGTAGATTAATTGCCTATTATATTATATATTGTAATAGGCAATGTAAGCGTGCACATTTTATAAAATGTATTTAGTTTAAAAAGTAAAAATTTAAAAGTTCAACACATTTTTGGTATTTCATTAATAGTTACCTAAAAAAAATCGTTTAATCGTTATTTTTATAATTATTTATATAGAATATAGACCTACACATATGTCAATCAAATTGTTGCTGAATATTCATATCATATCGCATGGATTATATATCTCTTAAAAGACCAATGGTTTTATTTGTATCCATAATTATATTATATAATATAGGTACTTAATCATTTAATTTAGTAGTATAATATATTAGTAATTAATTCACTGCAGCACTAGTAGATAGGTACCTAACATTTATGACAAAAACTATTTCAAAACGTTAATAAGAGGTGTGCTTAAAAATTTTTTTTGTCTATTAAAAAGTAAGCTATTAAAATTTGAGCTTCTCCCTAAAATTTGTCTAAATTTCTTTATCTATGATTATTCGTGCAGGCGTCGCTTTGAACGATTCGCCGGTCGGCTTAGCAGCTTATATTCTAGAAAAATTTTCCACTTGGACATCCACGGATTTCAAATCTCTGCCGGACGGCGGCCTGTCTAAGTTCAAAATAGACGAACTATTGGACAATGTCATGATTTACTGGGTGACTAATTCCATGACCACTGCGATGCGGCTATACTCGGAGTACGCCAGCAACAAATATCGTGCTCTCCCACACACATTGTAAGTACATCACTATTCACTGTAGGTACATATACGTATTTTACATTACCTAAATGTTTGTATTATAAACTAATAAATTCTTATTTTGTACCATGTTATACACTTAGGGCCAAAGTTAAAGTTCCAGCAGCTTGTGCAATTTTTCCGAACGAAATGACGATAACGTTAGCACTTAAGAAACTTTTGAATCGTGAATTCGTAAATCTAGTCAGAGCTACAGAGATGAAGGAGGGTGGACATTTCGCAGCGTTCGAACAACCCAGACTGTTGGCAGATGACATTTGGTCGACAGTTTACGAGATGGAAAATATAAGAATTAATTCAATTTAATATTATTTATTTTATTTTTGTACATTACGATATTTTCATATTTAGGAACCTTTTTTTTTAAATTCTGTCCAAGGTGTTTTTTTGTAATTTTCGATCGCCGATAACTGGGAGAAGAGATTCTAATTTCGTCGGCTTTTTAACTATATTTTCTGGTGATATACGTCTGTGTCCTGTAATAATAAACATTTTTTTTATTATTATTTCTATAATGTGCATGAAAAATAAAAAATTCAATAAAATGACATATTACGATCATGTTAAAAAGACGTATTGCAGGTTGTTTCTGTCTTATTCTTGTATCACACATAATATACCATACATTTATTTAAATATAGGTAATTATAGATGGAAAAATTATTTTAACGATTTAAAAATACTTACCTGTTACGTAATTTTTATATGGAATCATCCAAAATATTTCACTTAATTAATATTATGTAGGATAACATTTAAAATATAATATTTTTAATATTTTTTAATATTTTATTTTTTATTTTTTAGCACTAATCTATTTTTGGTGTAATAAAATAAATAACTTTTTTTGATAAAGTGTTTTAATTTTTATTAATAGGATATTTTTTTATGGATTCTTTTTTTTTACATCCAAATGGTTACATTTAAACCACTATGTCTATTTGTTTTAGATCAGTTAGATCAGTTTTAAAAATATGCATAGTTGAAAAAAGACTAACTTATTCAGTTTAAGTATAACTAATAAGAAATTATGAAAATATTATGTATTTATATTATACATGGTTAGAGCGAATATTATATTAATATAAAAAAAAATTGTTTAGACCTGCCATTCCCTGAAAAAATAGAATTCTGCTAATACGTCCCCATTAACTAGAATCCTCATCTTAATCCAAATTTGTAACTTTTTCTAATTAGGTAAGTTAGATTGGTACCTTTCCATTTATGAAACGGTCTTCCAGACTCTCCGTGGGATTGTATTAGCAACTCGGTAGCTCGTTTCGGCTTAAAGTAATTGCCTGCAAAATCGTCTTCCGCCGATTTCTGATACTTCTGGAATTGTGAACATAATATTATGTTATATTAAATATACACGGGTTTTAACTGTTGAAACAGCGGCGTAGTGCCAGTGATCGCAGGCCATGCGTAACATGACTAGCAGTTTCCGATGTATACATTGCTATAGGTATTATAATGTATTATAATTGAAAAATTTTTCAAACAAAACGTGATTGTGAATTTGTCAAAATGATCGCATGGCTTAACTACCGTGCGTGCGCGGCCGTTTCACCTGATCGTAAATGACGGGCACATCTGGTGACGACGATCGCCGACTGCTGTCCGAACTGGAAGACTTGTCAAACGATAGACCGGCGAGCGTATTGAATATGCCCAGCGACATCTTCCTCCGGCCGTTTTCGAACGTGCTAAACGCCGCCGAACCGTTGACGGGTTGTGTTAACGTGCCTATTATATTATATTTAATATAATATTTATGCTAAAAACGACGTGCTATATATTTATAAGCCGCAATATTATTGGAAAGCGTATAAGAATATAAGCGCGGCCGAAAATATAAGTTGTACCTATATGTATAGAATCGAAATATAACAGTGTAGTAAATCCCGTTGCCGAATTCAAATATATAATAAACCGTGTTCAAGAGCCAATAATAAGCGAAAACAAGTCAAGAGTCAGGTTTGAATAAAAACAAAAACAATTTAAAATAGCGCTCAAGTCGCACACACTGTGTATATAGCCGGATGTAAATCACGCGATCGTATATAACATAAAATTTAACCTGTAGCGGATGAAACGTATACATCGCCAACAAATTTTCAGAGTTTTCTAATCTAGCCGGAGCGGTCAGCGAGTTAACGGACTGCCTGCGACCCGAAGACGACGCACCTACCCATTCAAATCCCGAAATAATCGCTGATTAAAAAATAAAAGTAAAAGATCTAAAAAATCCCTTCTCAGAGTTTACCCGAAGCAGGAGGCAGTTTTATCCTAGTCAGCTCCGGTAGGATCCAACTCTGCGTGTCGTCCTCCCATTCAGCATCTTCTTTCAACCTCTCCAAGTTGCTGAAAGCAAAATATCACCATTTATATTATGGTTGTATTAATTCTCAATCCATCGACCACTACAACCGAACATATGATATTGTAAGATATATACTCGTATACTTTACCTGTAATTGCATTCTTTCGATAGCGTTGGCACGATTTTTTCTAAGATTTGACTCTGCAGTTTGATCTGTCGCTCTTGTTTTCTGATTGTTTCCAAATAATCCGTCCGCTCGTTTTCAAATTCGCTCTGTATATCCGCCACCTCTCGGTCCGACGCTTTCAGCTGAAAACCAAACCATAAAAAATACACTCGAGTATAGGTTTAGTACACAGGAATTGTAAAATTGCATAATTATTTTTTTTATGACTATTCTGCTGTTTTTATTATGAAATTAGGTTTATGTACACTATACAGTATACACCTCAATAAATATTTAATGTTAATATTATAAAATGTATTGTCTTTAAACATTTTGGAATTGGTTCATTGTTAAAAGTATATATTATATTATCATGTTGTAACTTATAAATCATAATATTTTGACTACATTAGATACCTATACATTAACAAATTTAACAAAATTAATTATACTATAATAATTATTTTAATAAAAAAATCAATAGAACACAAATTACGTGTACAACTTGTGGCTGAATTGTTTCAAATATTTTATTTAGAACTTGCAGGTGAATAAAATATATAAATAGTATGAACATACAGTTGTTAATGGAGTATTCGGTTTTTCCTAATTTAAAAAAACCCGTATGTTTCTGCGGAATTAATAAATCCCCAATACCTATATAATTTAGTCTCTCCATTCGTCCGGTTAGATCATAACCTACTTTACTATCGTCTATGTATCCCATAATATAATCGTATTATGTAATTTACTTTTTGTCTATACTTCTTCAACGCTTCGTTCTTGGCTCTCAGCTCTTCCTGTATATCATCGTACACGCCTAACACTAAGTTCGGTCCATCTTCAGTCTCGACGGTGGCCAACGCCCTCGCCAACGCGTTCAACCGTCTCTCGGCTGCTTTTTTCTTGCGTAATCGACGTTCCTGGAGCTCTTTATCGTTGACTCGCTCACCGCCAACCATACTCTCTTGCAGTTTCTTCAACCTATACATCAAACACAATACCACGAACTCAACTATAATACTTTATAGTGGGTTTATTGTATTATAATGGCGTGTGTCAGTGTGCGACGATAAAATGTACCTTTTCAATATTTCCTGTTGTGACGAGTTTAATTCTACACGATTGCTCTTCAACGCTTTTTCGACAATCTGCTGTGGGGATGAAGTCCTGCAACTATTGTCGTTCTAAAAATAAGGAAAAACTACGTTTTTATACTAATATGGCATATACAAACATGTACCACGAATATTTTTAGTGAATATAATATATACAAATAATATAATGAAGTCATTACAATATTGTATGTAGCGTGAAATTAAATTACGTAAAATCGTAAAACAGTGTTGACCGAACCTTTAATTAAAATAATACTAAATGATTAATAAATATAATACTTTATTATTATGCCCTAGGCCTCTAGATGATACGTACTTGGTTCGAGATCTTTGCCAAGTTTTTGTCGTATTTCTCTTTCAACGTTTTTAAATCTGCTTGCATCTGACACTTAGAGTTATATTCTTCTTGGTATTTTTCCCTTAATTTGACCATTTCATCTTGATACTCCAGTCGCAATTTTTCTTTTTCAGAAATATCATTTTGACCGTTGCTTGTAGGCAATTGAGAAGTTGAAGCTTCTAATAGTTCTTTGAGTTTTTTTATCTGTTCTTGATACTGGCGCAACATCGTGTCTTTAGGATCTTCGTTCACGTGTGGTTCATTATATATATTCTTGGCACGATTGGCGTACCTCAGTGTCGACAAGGTCTCGTCATAGTTATTATCAGCAGGCGATAAACAAGCTACCATTAACGTTTTCGTATTTCCGCCGAGAGAATCCTATATAATAACGAAAATACTTTATTTAAAAAAAATGATTAAATGATTAGAAGGGCAAGTATTCACCACATTTTGATATTATACATTTACACTTTATTGTTAATTATTTAATTATTTTTTACCTGTAACAGTCGTGTAAGTTTTGAATCTCTGTACGGTATGTGTTTTGCTTTTCCGTCAACCAGTGCTGATATCACGTTTCCCAATGCCGACAAAGAGAGATTGATTTTCGTGGCTTCTCTAAGCCTGTCTCCCGAGGCCCCAGTTTTCGCTTGACGTTCGCTGCCCGCCAAGTCAACCAGACTCAGCTTACCTCGCTTTATGGACTTAATGTCATCCTCGTTTTGCGACGTTGACATCATTTCCACGGATATGGTGAAAATCGAATGACTCCTGGAAGAGTCGGCGTTCATCATTGTGGCTCCGGTAGCTCTATTCCTCCAACCCTGTTCCATGAGCTTTTGACATTCGATAACGTCATGCACGGCATGATGTGACAACTCTAAAATAACAGGCATACATAAGATCGATCTATGCCTAGCAGCGAATAGAATTATGTAAAATAATATATAACACATGTGTACCGTGTACGTAAACTCCCCTCTCCGGATTCTCCTTCAACTCAAGTCTCCGTTTGGTGTCCGTACTCAACAAGTCTCTCACTTCCTCGTTATAGATCTCAATATACGAGGCGAGCACCAAGAACTTAACGTCATCCGTGACAGATATTGCCTCGAAAACGTGTTCGAAGGCCCTAGGTATGATACCGCGTTGATTCGGCGGCGAGTCTACGCCCTGCATCGAGAAACTCTTACCGCATCCAGTCTGCCCGTACGCAAACACCGTGCAGTTGTAACCCTCTAATATGCCCTATATAGATCATAACGTAACGCACACGCGCGTAATATAATATTAGACAATTATGGTATTCGAAACGATTTTCGCTGGTTTTTTCTTTTACAACATACGCATATAACTTACTTCCACAAAAGGATAAGCGATGTCGTTGTATATCTGCTCTGTGTTTGAATCGGGCCCGTATACACCGTCGAACGTAAACGTTTTCGGCGGGGCCGAACCGTCCGTGGGATTGACAATCGAACAAGTGCATTTCTCCGAGTCTATAAATACCACGTTCTGAAACGCATTACGACAGATGTCTGTAATAGTCTTATAGAAAAGCTTCGAACGTTTTAATGCTCGACATAGATTCAATTATACAAAAGTAATTCGATAATCGGATAATGGGTTATGGTTATTATGTACATATTATATTATAATCACGGCAAATTTCAAGCAGTCCGATATATTTACGAAAATCGAACAAAATTAGAAGTGCACTGACGTTCGAGCGATCATTTTGGTTTTGTTGCACAATAAATGAAACTTCAAAATAATAATATTTTTGGTTGTAATATATACGTCTATATATATATATAGACGTATATTACATAATATAGTATGTATACTGTAGAGGGTACAATATAGATTATAGACTATCATCAGCTGATATTTTTTTTTAACTCAATACGGAAACCGATAGTTTTATATTATAGGAACATGGTAAGCAAACAATCATATACTTACGAGACTTAGTTTTAGACATACAAAAATTTTCTACAGTAAATATAGCACGGTGTTTTACACACTGATGTTTATAAACGATGTGCCGATATTTATAATGTACACTGCAATGATGTGATGAACAGTGTTTTATGACAGCTTGGCGTCATGGTGGACATTTTTTTAGGGGGTGGAGTGATTGGATACTTTTTTTTTTTACCAATAACACAAAAAAAATATTAAAATACCTAATATTTATAGTCACATAATATTTATGTATTTATATATTTAAGTGATAATGAGTGATAATGATAATGAGTGGGTAGATCATATATTCATATGGTCCAAAAAGGTTCACCGTTCACCACGCCACACACTATATGTACACACTATTACGATTTCTTACGAATCGGCAGTTAGCCGGTCAACGGTCTATTTTTGTCTATATGCGGGGCAACACAACGTAATAAACAGTGGGTCAGCCACTCACACCACCTCCACCGTACATCACTTCAGTTTTCAGCATTGAAAAACGAAATTTTGACGCACGTAAAATCATTTGGTATTTTAATGTAATGCACGGTAACGGGGTTAAGAGCAGAGTTGGGTGGGTATTAAATGTGCGAATTGCGTGCCCGGCGTGTTTGCTATTCGTATACAGGTATCTACTTAGGGCGTGCTTCTATAGTTAGCTCACTAGGTTTATGGGTCACAGTGGTGCGTGGCATTCGTTTTTATACATAATAGTGCGGTCGAGTATATAATATGATTGCCGACGAAATCTCATTACAGCCCTAATAGCGCATAATATATATATTTTGTAAATACATTACAATATTTTATAGGTCAGACATGGAAATAATTAGACCACGGTCTTACCTTACTGTTTAACGCCCGTTCTCTCGTGTTCATCGGCCGACACCTCGCAATGACTTTTACGTTTTCCGAAGTCATCGCTGTGCATTAACTGCAGCGCCGCGTTATTATAATGTACATGCAACAAAAATTCATAATTGCCCGTTATAGTAGTTCAATAATGAATTATTAATTATAGTCGTACATTTCTCCAGTCCCTCGAAATCAAAAAATGTGTATAATGAATTTACCATTAAATATATATATACCATATAATTCGTATTGTAAATGTAAAAAATTAGCTATTTTTAAGTGGTTGTAAGTTGTACTGCAGCTGTTTCATAGGCGCAATTTGAGTAGTGCTTGGAGGTGCTAAGCACCCCCAAATTTCACATTGGCACCTTCAAATTTTTAATGACAACATCGAATTTTTATGTGAGAGTGGGCAAAGTTACTCACGGGTCACTTTGATCAACTTAAATCTAGCACTCCCATAAATTTAAACCAAATCGCGCCTATGAGCTTTTTGAAAGTCATTTATAAATGTTGGTAAAAATAAAATTAAAAAACAGTAAGTATATTTAAAATTATGTCGTAAGTATCGTATAAGGATAAAAATTACAAAAACTCCACGGTTTAATATTATATAAAAAATTTTATATGATGCATGTTTTATATTATCCAACTATTTTCTGGTATATAACATATTTTTACAACTGAAATTATAAATTTGTATACAGCGAGTAACGACGTGACTTAAGGATTATTGTTTTGTTATTTTCGAACAAGTCAAATATTCTACGACTGCATCACTTGGACTGCAACATATGGCTGTAGGTACTGTAAACCTTTAATAGTTAAATAACTGAAAAAAATCCAATAATAATTATATGTTTATGTTTTGGTCATTGTTTCACTGTAGCCAGAATTTTATATTATATACCTATAATAAATGAAATAATCACACTGTTTTTTTTTTTTTTTATGTAATGTTATAGGTATCATGTAACAGGTCACGCAGCTCAAGTGTTCTTGGGCCTGAACATATTGGCCTTTTCGACCCTGAGTTTATTATGACTTTGATTAGGTTTTACGAATTCGAATCCTTTGAAATATTAAACTTCTATACAACACGTATTCGTTTTTTTTTCAAACCATGCACCACATTGCAGTTATCTCGTCGTTGACTATTATTATATTTTATTTAAAATTTTAATGGATGTTTCTCCGCAATAATATTTGTGCCTGATTCACATGCGATTTTTTTTAACGTGCGTCCAAACATATTATATACAATTCGAATTCGATATAAAAATTACTATATATATATAACTCCAATGTTCATAAAGTAAATTCGTGACACAATACCACAATGGAAATGTTTTTCATATTGAGTTATCATAACGAAATAATCAAATTGTGTTCTAATTTTAATTTTCCGTCACCCACAGCGACCACATATTATATTGATAATCGTGTATACATACAATATGTACGTATTCTACTGATAAAAAACAATAGATTACCGAAGTAATTTCATAACGATTTTGTTATTAGAAACTTGAAAAATATAGTACACGAATACACCACAAAATAAAACGTACAATTATTTCGTAGCTATCTTAATGATACAACATAAATAATTCATATAATTTTTATCAAATGACAAAATGTATGGGAAAACAACTTTATTGGAAATTATAAATTTAAAAAAATATGGTTTTCTAACGAAAAAAAAATGTGAAATTCGATTAGGACCTATAAGAATAACTTTCATCACCGAGTTTTAGTGCTTTGGTAGCTTTCACAACACGCAGGAGAACTAGTAGGTAGGTGCTTATCTCTCAAAGACTAAGATTAATATACGAAAAATATTTGAATATGATACAGTTTAGTTTTTTTTTTTTTTTTTGTTCTCTCGAAATCATTTCGTATAAGCAGGTATAAATGTATAATTATTAAATTATATAATGTTAAAATTGATAATGGTATGAATGTATGATAATATACTGGTTATTGGGGTAGGTACGTATACAATTTTATGGAGGCAAATGTTATGATTGATTTACCTGACTCACAAGTCACAATAATGTTACATTTATATACCTATATATAAAAAAAAACCTATCGTTGTAAAAACAATATGTAGGTACTATACATTATTAGTGTCCGTAAAATTTGAAGATTTGATAAAGCATAAATAAAACCGAAGTAATTAGACACAAAACTACTGTTCGATGTACGGCGATTCCGGTTCAAGGCTTTTACCCGACGTGTAAATAATAAAATCAGTCAAAAGAATAATATACTGATATTATGTATACAGTTATATAATATACGATATTGTATATAAATATGCAAACTTGAAACGCTCGTCTATACCTCACTCACCCGCCGTCGGTGAATTAGGTGAACGAGCGTACACATACGGTCCGACCGTCGTCCATATTATAATATTATAATAACGATAAGTGGGTTTCGACACAGAGCGTTATTTGATTCGCGAAAATAATCAATAAAATATCGTACTAACATTATTACGAGTATAATATGTATGCGTATAAGTTGGCTTGTTGTTATACACCTGTCAAACGCAATCACAACTAACACATACGACCGTCGTCTACACATGAACGTCGACACTGTTATATAGTTCCAACCCCGTGATGGCTAACCTCGTACTTTAAAAATGCGTGTGCCGTCGCTTTCGCAATTTCGCATACTGACACACACACACACACACACACTGAATATTTTCGAAGAACGGTAAATGTCATGTTATGTCTCATAAAGTATATATACGAGCAGGTCGAGTGTACACCTTATACTATATATTTAATACGAGTGTCGAGTTGTGCCCCGAGCAAAGAAAGAAAAATTTAATTTACTACGTGACACATTTCACATTTGCCAAAAAAACATTTACTAATACCTTTGAAAACGAGTCATTATACTAATTTATAGTATTATTTAAATTTTTTTATATTATTAAAATAAAAAATAGAGGTTTATTGTAAAAATTGAAGTATGCCCTATAGGTAATTCTGAAAATAGTAATACAATTTATTAGATATTCCCATTTGCCTGCAGCACTATATTAATTGAACGAATATCTATAATTCATAATTATAGTGAAACAATAGAAAGTTTATAAAATACTACACAAGTCACAAAGTAGGTACACGTGATATTAAAAATTGTTGATACTTTGGTGATTGTTTTACTATTTCAGGTACCTTCAATTCTATAAACATACGGACATGCGGTTCAATATACGAGTAGGTACTTATCGATACGCATGTAACTTGCAAGTTGTAACAATATCATATTATAAAATGGAATCAGTCGTAAGCGTACAAACGAGAAGAACAAATTTCTATTATTAAACAAAATTTAATAAGAAAATTGATTTTAAAATAACAAACGGCACATGACATTCATGAATTGTATAAGTCTAAAGTGGTCACACTTGACACTAGTACAACGTAACCATCAACTAGGTACGAAATAATTAGTTAGACTTATGAACTTAACTTCTTAACAAATAAAATCAATCTTATAGGTATTATAAATTGTGCTACAAACCAAAATACCTAGATTTAATATTTAAGAAGAGGGACTTCCCCTGCAGATAAAAAAGTTTTAACATGGATATACCAAGCCACATATTATACCACCCAAAAACTAAATAATTTATTTAAAATAAATAAATAAATAGTATTATATTTTTTACTTCTATATATAAACATATATTCTAATTATATACAATATATACATCGTAAAATAAATGATTTTTCTTTGAATTAAAATCCAATACATCCATTACAGTGACTTAATATATTTAATGAAGAGGTACTTTCGAGTTTCAACACTTACTGTACCTACACCAGAGCGTGTTTCTATATTTTTCCTTTTTAATGTTTGTTAATTTTTCAGTCTAAGAATACTATTTTTAATACGAATTTGAATAATACGATTGCTTGTTTTTATGCTCAGAGATCGTTTTAACAACTTTTATTCTGCAAAAACCAAACCACGGGGTACTGCAGGGGTTGTTTCAATAAAACTGGTTATATTGGCATGGTCATGTCGCGATAGTCAATTGATGTTAAAGCTAAACCGACTTCACCAACTTCGATGTCATCGAATAGAAAGACGATTATAATATCAATTCTTTGCAATATAGCACCCTATTGCAGACGGACGTTGGAATAGATGGACAAAAATAGGAAACATAGAAAGTGCACAAATCACGAGCGGTAAATTAGGGTTCTCCTCAGCCTTATATTTTTCAAACGGATGTGTTGTGGTGGACGTCAGTCATCGAGACGAGACCATCCGACCGGTTAGGTCAGCAGCGGCCTAACCTATCGACGCGCCAACGTGCGCCCTGCGGTCCATTGCAAGTGCATCCTGTCAGCACTCAGCCGAACACGGGTGGTTGGCCTCCATATCGTTCCCGCTGTCGCATTCCACATTGCAAGTGCACTTTCCCAAATTTACGTCGTCGATGCCATCCAACTGCAGCACATCGTTGACTGTCGTTCTCGCGCATCAGCCGCACCAGCAGGTCATGGTCGTCACACGCCCGCGACCTTACGTCTCTAACACACTTCACACCGGTGGTCTCAAACTCAAATTACCAACGGGCCATATATTATATTTGCGTCAAAAGTTAGAGGGCGAAATACTTCTTTTTTATTTTATTAATTTTAATACAAATAAGCAATAAAATCAAAATTTTTGAAGAAATAGGTAAATATTCATTGCGGTCCACATTTCAATGTGGGCTCGCGGGCCGCGTGTTTGAGACCACTGTCACTGTCTGCTTTACACCACTCGTGCGTTCGGGAACCTCGAATAATAATTGGTAGGTAACCAATAGCTAGCAATGGCCAGATTCTTTCAATCCACACGAACATTATACTATATTGTCTATATTATTATAATATATCGAAATATAAAAATAAAAATAACATATTTTTGTGTACGAAAAAAATACCACTGTTTTTCATCCAATCGTTAATTATTAGTATTACGTGTCACCTATACGATATTTTGTAGATCAAGTTGAAATGGTTGAGATCCAACAACAAAACTCGGAAATCTATCGTTCTGTTGTACAGTACCCAGGTTTTGAGCCTTGAATGTATATAACTACAGTGTGACATCGATATATAGAGGTCAGTGTAATAGTGTAATGGATG